>CM039608.1:22461375-22485015 GCA_022457205.1 Saccharum spontaneum | reverse complement strand
GCATCCAAAATGATTTCTGAGGCTATGGTACATTTGGTTCAAATGTGGATGTGTCTTGCACCGAGACTAACACTATCTCCAAATGGAGCGTAACGAGATTCTACAAGACCCACGTCACCTAGGTGTTACATCGGGTGCGTCCAAAATGATTTCTGAGCTTATGGTATATTCGGCACAAATTGTGCACCTATCTTGATTCAACATGAGCACAATGTCCAAACGAACTAAAACGAGCTTCCATTTGAGCCTCGTCACCTAGGAGTACCATCCGGTGTATCCAAAATGATTTCTGAGCCTATGTATGTTTGGTGCAAATTGTGCAAATATCAAGCAACGAAACTAACACTATCTCCAATAGGATTGAAATGATATGCTACATGACCCACATCACCTAGGATTTCCATCAGGTGCGTCCAAAACGGTTTCTGTAGCTTATGGTACGTTTGGTGCAAACTGTGCATCTATCTTGCACCGATACTAACACTATCTGCAAACGGACCGAAACGAGATTCTACATGGTCCACGTCACCTAGGAGTTCCATCGGGTGTGTCCAAAATATTTTCTGAACTTATGGTACGTTAGGGGCAAACTGTGCACCTATCTTAAATCAAGATTAGCACTATCTCCAAACGAACCAAAACGAGCTTCTATTTGAGCCCCGTCACCTAGGAGTACCATCCGGTGTGTCCAAAACGATTTCTGAGCCTATGGTATGTTTCGCGCAAACTGTGCACCTATCATGCATCGAAACTAACCCTATCTCAAAAAGGATCGAAACGATATCCTACATGACCTACGTCAACCTATGAGTTCCAACGGGTGCGTCCAAAATGATTTCTAGGGCTATGGTACGTTGGTTCAAACTGTGGATCTATCTTGCACCGAGACTAACACTATCTCCAAATGGACCGTAACAAGATTCTACATGACCCACGTCACCTAGGTGTTACATCGGGTGCGTCCAAAATGATTTCTGAGCTTATGGTACGTTCGCGCAAATTGTGCCACCTATCTTGAATCAAGATTAGCACAATCTCCAAACAAACCGAAACGAGCTTCCATTTGAGCCTCGTCACCTAGGAGTACTATTCGGTGTGTCCAAAATGCTTTCTGAGCCTATGGTATGTTTGGCGCAAATTGTGCAACTATCATGCAACGAAACTAACACTATCTCCAAAAGGATCGAAATGAGATTCTACATCACCCACATCACCTACGATTTCCATCAGGTGCGTCCAAAACGGTTTCTGTAGCTATGTAACGTTTGGTGCAAACTGTGCATCTATCTTGCACAGGTACTAACACTATCTGCAAACAGACCAAAACGAGATTCTACATGACCCACGTCACCTAGGTGTTACATCGGGTGCGTCCAAAATGATTTTTGAGCTTACGGTACGTTCGGCGCAAATCGTGCACCTATCTTGAATCAAGATAGCACAATCTCCAAACAAACCGAAATGAGCTTCTATTTGAGCCTCGTCAACTAGGAGTACCATCCGGTGTGTCCATAATGATTTCTGAACCTATGGTATGTTGGTGCAAATTGTGCAACTATCATGCAACAAAACTAACAATATCTCCAAAAGGATCGAAATGAGATGCTACATGACCCACATCACCTAGGATTCCATCAGATGCATCCAAAACGGTTTCTGTAGCTATGTACGTTTTGTGCAAACTGTGGATCTATCTTGCACCGATACTAACACTATCTGCAAACAGATCGAAACGAGATTCTACATGGTCCATGTCACCTAGGAGTTCCATCGGGTGTGTCCAAAATAATTTTCGAGCTTACGGTACGTTTTGCGCAAACTGTGCACCTATCTTCAATCAAGATTAGCACTATCTCCAAACGAACCGAAATGAGTTTCCATTTGAGCCCCGTCACCTAGGAGTACCATCCAGTGTGTCCAAAACGATTTCTGAGCCTATGGTATGTTTCACGCAAACTGTGCACCTATCATGCATTGAAACTAACCCTATCTCCAAAAGGATCGAAACGAGATTCTACATGACCTACGTCACCTAGGAGTTCCAACGGGTGCGTCCAAAATGTTTTCTAAGGCTATGGTACGTTTGGTTCAAACTGTGGATCTATCTTGCACCGAGACTAACACTATCTCCAAATGGACCGTAACGAGATTCTACATGACCCACGTCACCTAGGTGTTACATCGGGTGCGTCCAAAATGATTTCTGAGCTTATGGTACATTTGGCACAAATCGTGCACCTATCTTGAATCAAGATTAGCACAATCTCCAAACAAACCGAAACGAGCTTCCATTTGATCCTCGTCACCTACGAGTACCATCCGGTGTGTCCAAAATGATTTCTGATCCTATGGTATGTTTGGCGCAAATTGTGCAACTATCATGCAACGAAACTAACACTATCTCCAAAAGGATCGAAATGAGATTCTACATGACCCACATCACCTAGGACTTGATGAGGACATCAACACCGATCATACATCCACGCCGTCCACGCCGACACCTGCTGGTCCTATTACCCGTGCTCGTGCTCGAACACTTAATCATCAAGTGAGTTCCTTCTTGAGCTCTTGTCCATCCTGTTTAGATCTTGGAGACACGTGCACTCTTGTTTTGATTAGGAATCAAGGAGAAGACCGAAAGGGAAAAGGACTCGCGTAGGCTGGATTCGGACTGCAGCACACCTCCAAATTGTGACGGCCGCCACGGTTACATACGGAGTCGGATTGGGGTGATTCTGGACTTGTTGGAAAGCTAATAAAGTCTACTTTCATACGGATCTGACCTCATACTCATATCTGCTCAGAAACGGCGTCAACAGTCCAAAAATCACCGAGAGGTCTATTCTGTCCAGGGTGCTGCGCCACCTTAAGTTAGCCCAATGGGCTTGTATCTTTTAGAGTCCAGTAGGGACGCGTCCTAGGGTTGGAGCACGACCCAAACTCTCTTGTGGTCGTCCTCCACACATTATATACCCCTTAGCCGCCACCAGGAACACTTGGGTTTTGTTTAGATCAAGTTTAGCCTTTGCTACTTGCTTGAAGGCGCGTGTGCTGATCCAGCCACCCGTCTCCTTGTCTTCAGAACTCCACTCATAATAAGATTCAGTTTGAGGCTTTCAATTTCATCTTGCAAATTCAGTGCTTGTTTCCTTGTTCTTGCTAGTTCTTCGATTGCTTGCAGGACGGGAGCCCTAGTGGCTGGTTGTCGCGCTCCACAAGATCGTGACAGCCTTTGGAGGTGGTGTATCGGTTGCTAAGGCGCGGTCTTGGAAGGCTGTAGTCGGGCCGTGAACGTCGATATACTTTGCTGAATCAACTTGATTACAAGATCTTTGGGTTAGAAACAATTAAAGACCGATATGCTCATGATGCTGATTTTAAAGAAGTGCTGCTGCATTGTAAAGATGGGAAAACGTGGAACAAATTCATCCTCAATGATGGGTTTGTGTTTAGAGCTAACAAGCTATGCATTCCAGCTAGCTCTGTTCTCTTATTGTTGTTGCAGGAAGCGCATGGAGGTGGCTTGATGGGGCATTTTGGAGCGAAGAAGACGGAGGACATTCTTGCTGGTCATTTCTTTTGGCCAAAGATGCGACGAGACGTGGAGAGATTTGTTGCTCGCTGCACAACATGTCAAAAGGCTAAGTCCCGGTTGAATCCACACGGTTTGTATATGCCTCTTCCTGTTCCTAGTGCTCCTTGGGAGGATATTTCTATGGATTTTGTGTTGGGATTGCCACGGACTAGGAAAGGGCGAGATAGTGTTTTTGTGGTTGTGGATCGATTCTCTAAAATGGCACATTTCATACCATGTCATAAAACTGATGATGCTACAAATATTGCTGATTTGTTCTTTCGAGAAGTTGTTCGCTTGCATGGTGTGCCAAATACAATTGTTTCTGATCGTGATGCTAAATTTCTTAGCCATTTTTGGAGAACTTTATGGGCCAAATTGGGGACTAAGCTTTTATTTTCCACCACTTGTCACCCCCAAACTGATGGTCAAACTGAAGTTGTGAATAGAACTTTGTCTACTATGTTAAGGACTATTTTAAAGAAGAATATTAAGATGTGGGAAGATTGTTTGCCTCATATTGAGTTTGCTTATAATCGTTCGCTGCATTCTACTACGAAGATGTGTCCCTTTGAGATTGTTTATGGCTTGTTACCACGTGCTCCTATTGATTTAATGCCATTGCCAAGTTCTGAAAAGTTGAATTTTGATGCTAAGCAACGTGCTGAATTGATGCTAAAACTACATGAAACCACTAAAGAAAACATAGAGCGCATGAATGCTAAGTACAAATTTGCTGTAGATAAAGGTAGAAGAGAATTGATTCTTGAACCTGGAGATTGGGTTTGGTTGCATTTGCGAAAGGATAGGTTTCCTGAATTAAGAAAATCTAAATTGATGCCTAGAGCGGATGGTCCTTTTAAAGTGATGCAACGAATAAATGAGAATGCATATAAGCTTGATCTTCCTGCAGATTTTGGGGTTAGTCCCACATTTAACATTGCAGATTTGAAGCCTTATTTGGGTGAGGAAGATGAGCTTGAGTCGAGGACGACTCAAATTCAAGAAAGGGAGGATGATGAGGACATCAACACCGATCATACATCCACGCCGTCCACGCCGACACCTGCTGGTCCTATTACCCGTGCTCGTGCTCGAACACTTAATCATCAAGTGAGTTCCTTCTTGAGCTCTTGTCCATCCTGTTTAGATCTTGGAGACACGTGCACTCTTGTTTTGATTAGGAATCAAGGAGAAGACCGAAAGGGAAAAGGACTCGCGTAGGCTGGATTCGGACTGCAGCACACCTCCAAATTGTGACGGCCGCCACGGTTACATACGGAGTCGGATTGGGGTGATTCTGGACTTGTTGGAAAGCTAATAAAGTCTACTTTCATACGGATCTGACCTCATACTCATATCTGCTCAGAAACGGCGTCAACAGTCCAAAAATCACCGAGAGGTCTATTCTGTCCAGGGTGCTGCGCCACCTTAAGTTAGCCCAATGGGCTTGTATCTTTTAGAGTCCAGTAGGGACGCGTCCTAGGGTTGGAGCACGACCCAAACTCTCTTGTGGTCGTCCTCCACACATTATATACCCCTTAGCCGCCACCAGGAACACTTGGGTTTTGTTTAGATCAAGTTTAGCCTTTGCTACTTGCTTGAAGGCGCGTGTGCTGATCCAGCCACCCGTCTCCTTGTCTTCAGAACTCCACTCATAATAAGATTCAGTTTGAGGCTTTCAATTTCATCTTGCAAATTCAGTGCTTGTTTCCTTGTTCTTGCTAGTTCTTCGATTGCTTGCAGGACGGGAGCCCTAGTGGCTGGTTGTCGCGCTCCACAAGATCGTGACAGCCTTTGGAGGTGGTGTATCGGTTGCTAAGGCGCGGTCTTGGAAGGCTGTAGTCGGGCCGTGAACGTCATCTCCATCCACCAAATCGAGTGATCTCACGCCTCTCATCGAAAGATCGTCCATAAACCCTAGCGGGTTCATATCAGGACTTCCATCAGGTGCGTCCAAAACGGTTTCTGTAGCTATGTTACGTTTGGTGCAAACCGTGGATCTATCTTGCACCGATACTAACACTATCTGCAAACGGACCAAAACGAGATTCTACATGGTCCACGTCACCTAGGAGTTCCATCGGGTGCGTCCAAAATAATTTTCGAGCTTACGGTACGTTAGGCCCAACCGTGCACCTGTCTTAAATCAAGATTAGCACTATCTCCAAACAAACCAAAACGAGCTTCCATCTGAGCCCCGTCACCTAGGAGTACCATCCGGTGTGTCCAAAATGATTTCTGAGCCTATGGTATGTTTCGCGCAAACTGTGCACCTATCATGCATCGAAACTAACCCTATCTCCAAAAGGATCGAAACGAGATTCTACATGACCTACGTCACCTAGGAGTTCCAATGGGTGCGTCCAAAATGATTTCTAACGCTATGGTACGTTTGGTTCAAACTGTGGATCTATCTTGCACCGAGACTAACACTATCTCCAAATGGACCGTAACGAGATTCTACATGACCCACGTCACCTAGGTGTTACATCGGGTGCGTCCAAAATGATTTCTGAGCTTACGGTACATTCGGCACAAATCGTGCACCTATCTTGAATCAAGATTAGCACAATCTCCAAACAAACCGAAACGAGCTTCCATTTGAGCCTCGTCAACTAGGAGTACCATCCGGTGTGTCCATAATGATTTCTGAACCTATGATATGTTTGGTGCAAATTATGCAACTATCATGCAACGAAACTAACAATATCTCCAAAAGGATCGAAATGAGATGCTACATGACCCACATCACCTAGGATTTCCATCAGATGCATCCAAAACGGTTTCTGTAGCTATGGTACGTTTTGTGCAAACTGTGGATCTATCTTGCACCAATACTAACACTATCTGCAAATAGACCGAAATGAGATTCTACATAGTCCACGTCACCCAGGAGTTCCATCGGGTGTGTCCAAAATATTTTCCGAGCTTACGGTACGTTAGGCGCAAACTGTGCACCTATCTTAAATCAAGATTAGCACTATCTCCAAACGAACCGAAATGAGTTTCCATTTGAGCCCCGTCACCTAGGAGTACCATCTAGTGTGTCCAAAACGATTTCTGAGCCTATGGTATTTTTCACGCAAACTGTGCACCTATCATGCATCGAAACTAACCCTATCTCCAAAAGGATCGAAACAAGATTCTACATGACCTACGTCACCTAGGAGTTCCAACGGGTGCGTCCAAAATGTTTTCTAAGGCTATGGTACGTTTGGTTCAAACTGTGGATCTATCTTGCACCGAGACTAACACGATCTCCAAATGGACCGTAACGAGATTCTACATGACCCACGTCACCTAGGTGTTACATCGGGTGCGTCCAAAATGATTTCTGAGCTTATGGTACATTCGGCACAAATCGTGCACCTATCTTGAATCAAGATTAGCACAATCTCCAAACAAACCGAAACGAGCTTCCATTTGATCCTCGTCACCTAGGATTACCATCCGGTGTGTCCAAAATGATTTCTGATCCTATGGTATGTTTGGCGCAAATTGTGCAACTATCATGCAACGAAACTAACACTATCTCCAAAAGGATCGAAATGAGATTCTACATGACCCACATCACCTAGGACTTCCATCAGGTGCGTCCAAAACGGTTTCTGTAGCTATGTTACGTTTGGTGCAAACTGTGGATCTATCTTGCACTGATACTAACACTATCTGCAAACGGACCAAAACGAGATTCTACCTGGTCCACGTCACCTAGGAGTTCCATCGGGTGTGTCCAAAATAATTTTCGAGCTTACGGTACGTTAGGCCCAACCGTGCACCTGTCTTAAATCAAGATTAGCACTATCTCCAAACAAACCAAAACGAGCTTCCATCTGAGCCCCGTCACCTAGGAGTACCATCCGGTGTGTCCAAAATGATTTCTGAGCCTATGGTATGTTTCGCGCAAACTGTGCACCTATCATTCATCGAAACTAACCCTATCTCCAAAAGGATCGAAACGAGTTTCTACATGACCTACGTCACCTAGGAGTTCCAATGGGTGCGTCCAAAATGATTTCTAACGCTATGGTACGTTTGGTTCAAACTGTGGATCTATCTTGCACCGAGACTAACACTATCTCCAAATGGACCGCAACGAGATTCTACATGACCCACATCACCTAGGTGTTACATCGGGTGCGTCCAAAATGATTTCCAAGCTTATGGTACATTCGGCGCAAATCGTGCACCTATCTTGAATCAAGATTAGCACAATCTCCAAACAAACCGAAATGAGCTTCCATTTGAGCCTCATCACCTAGGAGTACCATCCGGTGTGTCCAAAATGCTTTCTGAGCCTATGGTATGTTTGGCGCAAATTGTGCAACTATCATGCAACGAAACTAACACTATCTCCAAAAGGATCGAAATGAGATTCTACATCACCCACATCACCTGGGATTTCCATCAGGTGCGTCCAAAACAGTTTATGTAGCTATAGTACATTTGGTGCAAACTGTGGATCTATCTTGCACTGAAACTAACACTATCTGCAAACAGACCGAAACGAGATTCTACATGACCCACGTCATCTAGGAGTTCCATCGGGTGCGTCCAAAATAATTTCGGAGGTTACTGTAAGTTAGGCACAAACCGTGCACCTATCTTAAATCAAGATTAGCACTATCTCCAAACAAACCAAAACGAGCTTCCATCTGAGCCCCGTCACCTAGGAGTACCATCCGGTGTGTCCAAAACGATTTCTGAGCCTATGGTATGTTTGCGCAAATTGTGCACCTATCATGCATCGAACCTAACCCTATCTCCAAAAGGATCAAAACGAGATTCTACATGACCTACATCACCTAGGAGTTCCATCGGGTGTGTCCAAAATGATTTCTGAGGCTATGGTACATTTGGTTCAAAATGTGGATGTGTCTTGCACTGAGACTAACACTATCTCCAAATGGAGCGTAACGAGATTCTACATGACCCACGTCACCTAGGTGTTACATCGGGTGCGTCCAAAATGATTTCTGAGCTTATGGTACGTTCGGCGCAAATCGTGCACCTATCTTGATTCAAGATTAGCCAATGTCCAAACGAACCGAAACAAGCTTCCATTTGAGCCTCGTCACCTAGGAGTACCATCCGGTGTGTCCAAAATGATTTCTGAGCCTATGTATGTTTGGCGCAAATTGTGCAACTATCATGCAACGAAACTAACACTATCTCCAAAAGGATTGAAATGATATGCTACATGACCCACATCACCTAGGATTTCCATCAGGTGCGTCCAAAACGGTTTCTCTAGCTATGTTACGTTTGGTGCAAACTGTGCATCTATCTTGCATCGATACTAACACTATCTGCAAACGGACCGAAATGAGATTCTACATGGTCCACGTCACCTAGGAGTTCCATCGGGTGTGTCTAAAATAATTTCTGATCTTACGGTACGTTAGGCGCAAACTGTGCACCTATCTTAAATCAAGATTAGCACTATCTCCAAACGAACCGAAATGAGCTTCTATTTGAGCCCCGTCACCTAGGAGTACCATCCGGTGTGTCCAAAATGATTTCTAAGCCTATGGTATGTTTCACGCAAACTGTGCACCTATCATGCATTGAAACTAACCCTATCTCCAAAAGGATCGAAACGAGATTCTACATGACCTACGTCACCTAGGAGTTCCAACGGGTGCGTCGAAAATGATTTCTAAGGCTATGGTACGTTTGGTTCAAACTGTGGATCTATCTTGCACCGAGACTAACACTATCTTCAAATGGACCGTAACGAGATTCTACATGACCCACGTCACCTAGGTGTTACATCGGGTGCGTCCAAAATGATTTTTGGGCTTACGGTACGTTCGGCGCAAATCGTGCACCTATCTTGAATCAAGAATAGCACAATCTCCAAACAAACCGAAATGAGCTTCCATTTGAGCCTCGTCAACTAGGAGTACCATCCGGTGTGTCCATAAAGATTTCTGAACCTATGGTATGTTTGGTGCAAATTGTGCAACTATCATGCAACGAAACTAACAATATCTCCAAAAGGATCGAAATGAGATGCTACATGATCCACATCACCAAGATTTCCATCAGATGCATCCAAAACGGTTTCTGTAGCTATGGTACGTTTTGTGCAAACTGTGGATTCATCTTGCACCGATACTAACACTATCTGCAAACAGACCGAAACGAGATTCTACATGGTCCACGTCACCTAGGAGTTCCATCGGGTGTGTCCAAAATAATTTTCGAGCTTACGGTACGTTTTGCGCAAACTGTGCACCTATCTTCAATCAATATTCGCACTATCTCCAAACAAACCGAAATGAGTTTCCATTTGAGCCCCGTCACCTAGGAGTACCATCCGGTGTGTCCAAAACAATTTCTGAGCCTATGGTATGTTTCACGCAAACTGTGCACCTATCATGCATCGAAACAAACCCTATCTCCAAAAGGATCGAAACGAGATTCTACATGACCTACGTCACCTAGGAGTTCCAACGGGTGCGTCCAAAATGATTTCTAAGGCTATGGGACGTTTGGTTCAAACTGTGGATCTATCTTGTACCGAGACTAACACTATCTCCAAATGGACCGTAACGAGATTCTACATGACCCACGTCACCTAGGTGTCAGATCGGGTGCGTCCAAAATGATTTCCGAGCTTATGGTACGTTCGGCGCAAATCATGCACCTATCTTGAATCAAGATTAGCACAATCTCCAAACAAACCGAAACGAGCTTCCATTTGAGCCTCGTCACCTAGGAGTACCATCCGGTGTGTCCAAAATAATTTCTGAGCCTATGGTATGTTTGCGCAAACTGTGCAACTATCGTGCAACGAAACGAACAATATCTCCAAAAGGATCGAAATGAGATTCTACATCACCCACATCACCTAGGATTTCCATCAGGTGCGTCCAAAACGGTTTCTGTAGCTATAGTACATTTGGTGCAAACTGTTGATCTATCTTGCACTGAAACTAACACTATCTGCAAACAGACCGAAACGAGATTCTACATGACCCACGTCATCTAGGAGTTCCATCAGGTGCGTCCAAAATAATTTCGGAGGTTACTGTAAGTTAGGCACAAACCGTGCACCTATCTTAAATCAAGATTAGCACTATCTCCAAACAAACCAAAACAAGCTTCCATCTGAGCCCCGTCACCTAGGAGTACCATCCGGTGTGTCCAAAACGATTTCTGAGCCTATGGTATGTTTCGCTCAAACTGTGCACCTATCATGCATCGAAACTAACCCTATTTCCAAAAGGATCGAAACGAGATTCTACATGACCTACGTCACCTAGGAGTTCCAACGGGTGCATCCAAAATGATTTCTAACGCTATGGTACGTTTGGTTCAAACTGTGGATCTATCTTGCACCGAGACTAACAATATCTCCAAATGGACCGCAACGAGATTCTACATGACCCACGTCACCTAGGTGTTACATCGGGTGCGTCCAAAATGATTTCCAAGCTTATGGTGCGTTCGGCGCAAATCGTGCACCTATCTTAAATCAAGATTAGCACTATCTCCAAACGAACCGAAATGAGCTTCTATTTGAGCCCCGTCACCTAGGAGTACCATCCGGTGTGTCCAAAATGATTTCTAAGCCTATGGTATGTTTCACGCAAACTGTGCACCTATCATGCATTGAAACTAACCCTATCTCCAAAAGGATCGAAACGAGATTCTACATGACCTACGTCACCTAGGAGTTCCAACGGGTGCGTCGAAAATGATTTCTAAGGCTATGGTACGTTTGGTTCAAACTGTGGATCTATCTTGCACCGAGACTAACACTATCTTCAAATGGACCGTAACGAGATTCTACATGACCCACGTCACCTAGGTGTTACATCGGGTGCGTCCAAAATGATTTTTGGGCTTACGGTACGTTCGGCGCAAATCGTGCACCTATCTTGAATCAAGAATAGCACAATCTCCAAACAAACCGAAATGAGCTTCCATTTGAGCCTCGTCAACTAGGAGTACCATCCGGTGTGTCCATAAAGATTTCTGAACCTATGGTATGTTTGGTGCAAATTGTGCAACTATCATGCAACGAAACTAACAATATCTCCAAAAGGATCGAAATGAGATGCTACATGATCCACATCACCAAGATTTCCATCAGATGCATCCAAAACGGTTTCTGTAGCTATGGTACGTTTTGTGCAAACTGTGGATTTATCTTGCACCGATACTAACACTATCTGCAAACAGACCGAAACGAGATTCTACATGGTCCACGTCACCTAGGAGTTCCATCGGGTGTGTCCAAAATAATTTTCGAGCTTACGGTACGTTTTGCGCAAACTGTGCACCTATCTTCAATCAATATTCGCACTATCTCCAAACAAACCGAAATGAGTTTCCATTTGAGCCCCGTCACCTAGGAGTACCATCCGGTGTGTCCAAAACAATTTCTGAGCCTATGGTATGTTTCACGCAAACTGTGCACCTATCATGCATCGAAACAAACCCTATCTCCAAAAGGATCGAAACGAGATTCTACATGACCTACGTCACCTAGGAGTTCCAACGGGTGCGTCCAAAATGATTTCTAAGGCTATGGGACGTTTGGTTCAAACTGTGGATCTATCTTGCACCGAGACTAACACTATCTCCAAATGGACCGTAACGAGATTCTACATGACCCACGTCACCTAGGTGTCAGATCGGGTGCGTCCAAAATGATTTCCGAGCTTATGGTACGTTCGGCGCAAATCATGCACCTATCTTGAATCAAGATTAGCACAATCTCCAAACAAACCGAAACGAGCTTCCATTTGAGCCTCGTCACCTAGGAGTACCATCCGGTGTGTCCAAAATAATTTCTGAGCCTATGGTATGTTTGCGCAAACTGTGCAACTATCGTGCAACGAAACGAACAATATCTCCAAAAGGATCGAAATGAGATTCTACATCACCCACATCACCTAGGATTTCCATCAGGTGCGTCCAAAACGGTTTCTGTAGCTATAGTACATTTGGTGCAAACTGTTGATCTATCTTGCACTGAAACTAACACTATCTGCAAACAGACCGAAACGAGATTCTACATGACCCACGTCATCTAGGAGTTCCATCAGGTGCGTCCAAAATAATTTCGGAGGTTACTGTAAGTTAGGCACAAACCGTGCACCTATCTTAAATCAAGATTAGCACTATCTCCAAACAAACCAAAACAAGCTTCCATCTGAGCCCCGTCACCTAGGAGTACCATCCGGTGTGTCCAAAACGATTTCTGAGCCTATGGTATGTTTCGCTCAAACTGTGCACCTATCATGCATCGAAACTAACCCTATTTCCAAAAGGATCGAAACGAGATTCTACATGACCTACGTCACCTAGGAGTTCCAACGGGTGCATCCAAAATGATTTCTAACGCTATGGTACGTTTGGTTCAAACTGTGGATCTATCTTGCACCGAGACTAACAATATCTCCAAATGGACCGCAACGAGATTCTACATGACCCACGTCACCTAGGTGTTACATCGGGTGCGTCCAAAATGATTTCCAAGCTTATGGTGCGTTCGGCGCAAATCGTGCACCTATCTTGAATCAAGATTAGCACAATCTCCAAGCAAACCGAAAGGAGCTTCCATTTGAGCCTCATCACCTAGGAGTACCATCCGGTGTGTCCAAAATGCTTTCTGAGCCTATGGTATGTTTGGCGCAAATTGTGCAACTATCATGCAACGAAACTAACACTATCTCCAAAAGGATCGAAATGAGATTCTACATCACCCACATCACCTGGGATTTCCATCAGGTGCGTCCAAAACGGTTTCTGTAGCTATGGTACGTTTTGTGCAAACTGTGGATCTATCTTGCACCGATACTAACACTATCTGCAAACAGACCGAAACGAGATTCTACATGGTCCACGTCACCTAGGAGTTCCATCGGGTGTGTCCAAAATAATTTCCGAGCTTACGGTACGTTATGCGCAAACTGTGCACCTATCTTAAATCAAGATTGGCACTATCTCCAAAAGAACCGAAATGAGTTTCCATTTGAGCCCCGTCACCTAGGAGTACCATCAGGTGTGTCCAAAACAATTTCTGAGCCTATGGTATGTTTCACGCAAACTGTGCACCTATCATGCATTGAGACTAACCCTATCTCCAAAAGGATCGAAACGAGATTATACATGACCTACGTCACCTAGGAGTTCCAACGGGTGCGTCCAAAATGATTTCTAAGGCTATGGGACGTTTGGTTCAAACTGTGGATCTATCTTGCACCGAGACTAACACTATCTCCAAATGGACCGTAACGAGATTCTACATGACCCACATCACCTAGGTGTCACATCGGGTGCGTCCAAAATGATTTCCGAGCTTATGGTACGTTCGGCGCAAATCGTGCACCTATCTTGAATCAAGATTAGCACAATCTCCAAACAAACCGAAACGAGCTTCCATTTAAGCCTCGTCACCTAGGAGTACCATCCGGTGTGTCCAAAATGATTTCTGATCCTATGGTATGTTTGGCGCAAATTGTGCAACTATCATGCAACGAAACTAACACTATCTCCAAAAGGATCGAAATGAGATTCTACATCACCCACATCACCTAGGATTTCCATCAGGTGCGTCCAAAACGGTTTCTGTAGCTATAGTACATTTGGTGCAAACTGTGGATCTATCTTGCACTGAAACTAACACTATCTGCAAATAGACCGAAACGAGATTCTACATGACCCACGTCATCTAGGAGTTCCATCGGGTGTGTCCAAAATCATTTCGGAGGTTACTGTAAGTTAGGCACAAACCGTGCACCTATCTTAAATCAAGATTAGCACTATCTCCAAACAAACCAAAACGAGCTTCCATCTGAGCCCCGTCACCTAGGAGTACCATCCGGTGTGTCCAAAATGATTTCTGAGCCTATGGTATGTTTCGCTCAAACTGTGCACCTATCATGCATCGAAACTAACCCTATCTCCAAAAGGATCGAAACGAGATTCTACATGACCTACGTCACCTAGGAGTTCCAACGGGTGCATCCAAAATGATTTCTAACGCTATGGTACGTTTGGTTCAAACTGTGGATCTATCTTGCACCGAGACTAACACTATCTCCAAATGGACCGCAACGAGATTCTACATGACCCACGTCACCTAGGTGTTACATCGGGTGCGTCCAAAATGATTTCCAAGCTTATGGTACGTTCGGCGCAAATCGTGCACCTATCTTGAATCAAGATTAGCACAATCTCCAAACAAACCAAAACGAGCTTCCATTTGAGCCTCATCACCTAGGAGTACCATCCGGTGTGTCCAAAATCCTTTCTGAGCCTATGGTATGTTTGGCGCAAATTGTGCAACTATCATGCAACGAAACTAACACTATCTCCAAAAGGATCGAAATGAGATTCTACATCACCCACATCACCTGGGATTTCCATCATGTGCGTCCAAAACGGTTTCTGTAGCTATGGTACATTTTGTGCAAACTGTGGATCTATCTTGCACCGATACTAACACTATCTGCAAACAGACCGAAACGAGATTCTACATGGTCCACGTCACCTAGGAGTTCCATCGGGTGTGTCCAAAATAATTTCCGAGCTTACGATACGTTATGCGCAAACTGTGCACCTATCTTAAATTAAAATTAGCACTATCTCCAAATGAACCGAAATGAGTTTCCATTTGAGCCCCGTCACCTAGGAGTACCATCAGGTTTGTCCAAAACAATTTCTGAGCCTATGGTATGTTTCACGCAAACTGTGCACCTATCATGCATTGAAACTAACCCTATCTCCAAAAGGATTGAAACGAGATTCTACATGACCTACGTCACCTAGGAGTTCCAACGGGTGCGTCCAAAATGATTTCTAAGGCTATGGGACATTTGGTTCAAACTGTGGATCTATCTTGCACCGAGACTAACACTATCTCCAAATGGACCGTAACGAGATTCTACATGACCCACGTCACCTAGGTGTCACATCGGGTGCGTCCAAAATGATTTCCGAGCTTATGGTACGTTCGGCGCAAATCGTGCACCTATCTTGAATCAAGATTAGCAAAATCTCCAAACAAACCGAAACGAGCTTCCATTTGAGCCTCGTCACCTAGGAGTACCATCCGGTGTGTCCAAAATGATTTCTGAGCCTATGGTATGCTTGGCGCAAATTGTGCAGCTATCATGCATCGAAACTAACACTATCTCCAAAAGGATTGAAATGAGATGCTACATGACCCACATCACCTAGGATTTCCATCAGGTGCATCCAAAATGGTTTTTGTAGCTATGGTACGTTTGTTGCAAACTGTGGACCTATCTTGCACCGATACTAACACTATCTGCAAACAGACCGAAACGAGATTCTACATGGTCCTCGTCACCTAGGAGTTCCATCGGGTGTGTCCAAAATAATTTCCGAGCTTACGATACGTTAGGCGCAAATTGTGCACCTATCTTAAATCAAGATTAGCACTATCTCCAAACGAACCGAAATGAGTTTCCATTTGAGCCCCGTCACCTAGGAGTACCATCCGGTGTGTCCAAAACAATTTCTGAGCCTATGGTATGTTTCACGCAAACTGTGCACCTATCATGCATCGAAACTAACCCTATCTCCAAAAGGATCGAAATGAGATTCTACATGACCTACGTCACCTAGGAGTTCCAACGGGTGCGTCCAAAATGATTTCTAAGGCTATGGGACGTTTGGTTCAAACTGTGGATCTATCTTGCACCGAGACTAACACTATCTCCAAAAGGACCGTAACGAGATTCTACATGACCCACGTCACCTAGGTGTCACATCGGGTGCGTCCAAAATGATTTCCGAGCTTATGGTACGTTCGGTGCAAATCGTGCACCTATCTTGAATCAAGATTAGCACATCTCCAAACAAACCGAAATGAGCTTCCATTTGAGCCTCGTCACATAGGAGTACCATCCGGTGTGTCCAAAATGATTTCTGAGCCTATGGTATGTTTGGCGCAAATTGTGCAACTATCATGCAACGAAACGAACACTATCTCCAAAAGGATCGAAATGAGATTCTACATCACCCACATCACCTAGGATTTCCATTAGGTGCGTCCAAAACAGTTTCTGTAGCTATAGTACATTTGCTGCAAACTGTGGATCTATCTTGCACTGAAACTAACACTATCTGCAAACAGACCGAAACGAGATTCTACATGACCCACGTCATCTAGGAGTTCCATCGGGTGCGTCCAAAACGATTTCTGAGCCTATGGTATGTTTGCGCAAATTGTGCACCTATCATGCATCGAACTTAACCCTATCCCCAAAAGGATCGAAACGAGATTCTACATGACCTACATCACCTAGGAGTTCCATCGGGTTTGTCCAAAATGATTTCTGAGGCTATGGTACATTTGGTTCAAAATGTGGATGTGTCTTGCACCGAGACTAACACTATCTCCAAATGGAGCGTAACGAGATTCTACATGACCCACGTCACCTAGGTGTTACATCGGGTGCATCCAAAATGATTTCTGAGCTTATGGTACGTTCGGTGCAAATCGTGCACCTATCTTTATTCAAGATTAGCACAATGTCCAAACGAACCGAAACGAGCTTCCATTTGAGCCTCGTCACCTAGGAGTACCATCCGGTGTGTCCAAAATGATTTCTGAGCCTATGTATCTTTGGCGCAAATTGTGCAGCTATCATGCAACGAAACTAACACTATCTCCAAAAGGATTGAAATGAGATGCTACATGACCCACATCACCTAGGATTTCCATCAGGTGCATCCAAAATGGTTTTTGTAGCTATGGTACGTTTGTTGCAAACTGTGGACCTATCTTGCACCGATACTAACACTATCTGCAAACAGACCGAAACAAGATTCTACATGGTCCTCGTCACCTAGGAGTTCCATCGGGTGTGTCCAAAATAGTTTCTGAGCTTACGATACGTTAGGCGCAAATTGTGCACCTATCTTAAATCAAGATTAGCACTATCTCCAAACGAACCGAAATGAGTTTCCATTTGAGCCCCGTCACCTAGGAGTACCATCCGGTGTGTCCAAAACAATTTCTGAGCCTATGGTATGTTTCATGCAAACTGTGCACCTATCATGCATCGAAACTAACCCTATCTCCAAAAGGATCGAAATGAGATTCTACATGACCTACGTCACCTAGGAGTTCCAACGGGTGCGTCCAAAATGATTTCTAAGGCTATGGGACGTTTGGTTCAAACTGTGGATCTATCTTGCACCGAGACTAACACTATCTCCAAATGGACCGAAACGAGATTCTACATGACCCACGTCACCTAGGTGTCACATCGGGTGCGTCCAAAATTATTTCCGAGCTTATGGTACGTTCGGCGCAAATCGTGCACCTATCTTGAATCAAGATTAGCACAATCTCCAAACAAACCGAAACGAGCTTCCATTTGAGCCTCGTCACATAGGAGTACCATCCAGTGTGTCCAAAATGATTTCTGAGCCTATGGTATGTTTGGCGCAAATTGTGCAACTATCATGCAACGAAACGAACACTATCTCCAAAAGGATCGAAATGAGATTCTACATCACCCACATCACCTAGGATTTCCATCAGGTGCGTCCAAAACAGTTTCTGTAGCTATAGTACATTTGCTGCAAACTATGGATCTATCTTGCACTAAAACTAACACTATCTGCAAACAGACCGAAACGAGATTCTACATGACCCACGTCATCTAGGAGTTCCATCGGGTGCGTCCAAAACGATTTCTGAGCCTATGCTATGTTCGCGCAAATTATGCACCTATCATGGATCGAACTTAACCCTATCCCCAAAAGGATCGAAACGAGATTCTACATGACCTACATCACCTAGGAGTTCCATCGGGTGTGTCCAAAATGATTTCTGAGGCTATGGTACATTTGGTTCAAAATGTGGATGTGTCTTGCACCGAGACTAACACTATCTCCAAATGGAGCGTAACGAGATTCTACATGACCCACGTCACCTAGGTGTTACATCGGGTGCGTCCAAAATGATTTCTGAGCTTATGGTACGTTCGGTGCAAATCATGCACCTATCTTGATTCAAGATTAGCACAATGTCCAAACGAACCGAAACGAGCTTCCATTTGAGCCTCGTCACCTAGGAGTACCATCCGGTGTGTCCAAAATGATTTCTGAGCCTATGTATGTTTGGCGCAAATTGTGCAACTATCAAGGAACGAAACTAACACTATCTCCAAAAGGATTGAAATGATATGCTACATGACCCACATCACCTAGGATTTCCATCAGGTGCGTCCAAAACGGTTTCTGTAGCTATGTTACGTTTGGTGCAAACTGTGCATCTATCTTGCACCGATACTAACACTATCTGCAAACAGACCGAAACGAGATTCTACATGGTCCTCGTCACCTAGCAGTTCCATCGGGTGTGTCCAAAATAATTTCCGAGCTTACAGTACGTTAGGCGCAAACTGTGCACCTATCTTAAATCAAGATTAGCACTATCTCCAAACAAACTGAAATGAGTTTCCATTTGAGCCCCGTCACCTAGGAGTACCATCTAATGTGTCCAATACGATTTCTGAGCCTATGGTATGTTTTGCACAAACTGTGCACCTATCATGCATCGAAAGTAACCCTATCTCCAAAAGGATCGAAACGAGATTCTACATGACCTACGTCACCTAGGAGTTCCAACGGGTGCGTCCAAAATGATTTCTAAGGCTATGGGACGTTTGGTTCAAACTGTGGATCTATCTTTCACCGAGACTAACACTATCTCCAAATGGACCGTAACGAGATTCTACATGACCCACGTCACCTAGGTGTCACATCGGGTGCGTCCAAAATGATTTCCGAGCTTATGGTACGTTCGGCGCAAATCGTGCACCTATCTTGAATCAAGATTAGCACAATCTCCAAACAAACCGAAACTAGCTTCCATTTGAGCCTTGTCACATAGGAGTACCATCCGGTGTGTCCAAAATGATTTCTGAGCCTATGGTATGTTTGGCGCAAATTGTGCACCTATCATGCAACGAAACGAACACTAAATGAGATTCTACATCACCCACATCACCTAGGATTTCCATCAGGTGCGTCCAAAACAGTTTCTGTAGCTATAGTACATTTGCTGCAAACTGTGGATCTATCTTGCACTGAAACTACACTATCTGCAATCAGACCGAAACGAGATTCTACATGACCCACGTCATCTAGGAGTTCCATCGGGTGCGTCCAAAACGATTTCTGAGCCTATGGTATGTTCGCGCAAATTGTGCACCTATCATGCATCGAACTTAACCCTATCCCCAAAAGGATCGAAACGAGATTCTACATGACCTACATCACCTAGGAGTTCCATCGGGTGTGTCCAAAATGATTTCTGAGGCTATGGTACATTTGGTTCAAAATGTGGATGTGTCTTGCACCGAGACTAACACTATCTCCAAATGGAGCGTAACGAGATTCTACATGACCCACGTCACCTAGGTGTTACATCGGGTGCGTCCAAAATGATTTCTGAGCTTATGGTACGTTCGGTGCAAATCATGCACCTATCTTGATTCAAGATTAGCACAATGTCCAAACGAACCGAAACGAGCTTCCATTTGAGCCTCGTCACCTAGGAGTACCATCCGGTGTGTCCAAAATGATTTCTGAGCCTATGTATGTTTGGCGCAAATTGTGCAACTATCATGGAACGAAACTAACACTATCTCCAAAAGGATTGAAATGATATGCTACATGACCCACATCACCTAGGATTTCCATCAGATGCGTCCAAAACGGTTTCTGTAGCTATGTTACGTTTGGTGCAAACTGTGCATCTATCTTGCACCGATACTAACACTATCTGCAAACAGACCGAAACGAGATTCTACATGGTCCACGTCACCTAGGAGTTCCATCGGGTGTGTCCAAAATAATTTCCGAGTTTACGGTACGTTATGCGCAAACTGTGCACCTATCTTAAATCAAGATTAGCACTATCTCCAAACGAACCGAAATGAGTTTCCATTTGAGCCCCGTCACCTAGGACTACCATCCGGTGTGTCCAAAACAATTTCTGAGCCTATGGTATGTTTCACGCAAACTGTGCACCTATCATGCATCGAAACTAACCCTATCTCCAAAAGGATCGAAACGAGATTCTACATGACCTACGTCACCTAGGAGTTCCAACGGGTGCGTCCAAAATGATTTCTAAGGCTATGGGACGTTTGGTTCAAACTGTGGATCTATCTTGCACCAAGACTAACACTATCTCTAAATGGACCGTAACGAGATTCTACATGACCCACGTCACCTAGGTGTCACATCGGGTGCGTCCAAAATGATTTCCGAGCTTATGGTACGTTCGGCGCAAATCGTCCACCTATCTTGAATCAAGATTAGCACTATCTCTAAACGATTCGAAATGAGCTTCCATTTGAGCCTCGTCACCTAGGAGTACCATCCGGTGTGTCCAAAATGATTTCTGAGCCTATGGTATGTTTGGCGCAAATTGTGCAATTATCATGCAATGAAACTAACACTATCTGCAAAAGGATCAAAATGAGATGCTACATGACCCACATCACCTAGGATTTCCACCAGGTGCGTCCAAAACGGTTTCTGTAGCTATGGTACATTTGGTGCAAACTGTGGATCTATCTTGCACCGATACTAACACTATCTGCAAACGGACCGAAACGAGATTTTACATGGTCCACATCACCTAGGAGTTCCATCGGGTGTGTCCAAAGTAATTTCCGAGCTTACGGTACGTTAGGCGCAAACTGTGCACCTATCTTAAATCAAGATTAGCACTATCTCCAAACAAACTGAAATGAGTTTCCATTTGAGCCCCATCACCTAGGAGTACCATCTAGTGTGTCCAAAACGATTTCTGAGCCTATGGTATGTTTTGCACAAACTGTGCACCTATCATGCATCGAAACTAACCCTATCTCCAAAAGGATCGAAACGAGATTCTACATGACCTACGTCACCTAGGAGTTCCAACGGGTGCGTCCAAAATGGTTTCTAAGGCTACGGTACGTTTGGTTCAAACTGTGGATCTATCTTGCACCGAGACTAACACTATCTCCAAATGGACCATAACGAGATTCTACATGACCCACGTCACCTAGGTGTTACATCGGGTGCGTCCAAAATGATTTCCGAGCTTATATTATGTTCGGCGCAAACCGTGCACCTGTCTTGAATCAAGATTAGCGCTATCTCCAAATGAACCGAAATGAGCTTCCATTTGAGCCTCGTCACCTAGGAGTACCATCCGGTGTGTCCAAAATGATTTCTGAGCCTATGGTATATTTCGCGCAAACTGTGTACCTATCATGCACCAAAACTAACCCTATCTCCAGAAGGATCGAAACAAGATTCTACATGACCTACGTCACCTAGGAGTTCCAACGGGTGCGTCCAAAATGATTTCTAAGGCTATGGTACGTTTGGTTCAAACTATGGATTTATCTTGCACCGAGACTAACACTATCTCCAAATAGACCGTAACGAGATTCTACATGACCCACGTCACCTAGGTGTTACATCGGGTGCGTCCAAAATGATTTCCAAGCTTACGGTACATTTAGGGCAAATCGTGCACCTATCTTGAATCAAGATTAGCACAATCTCTAAACAAACCGAAACGAGCTTCCATTTGAGCCTTGTCACCTAGGAGTACCATCCGGTGTGTCCAAAATGATTTCTGAGCCTATGGTATGTTTGGCACAAATTGTGCAGCTATCATGCTACGAAACTAACACTATCTCCAAAAGGATTGAAATGAGATGCTACATGACCCACATCACCTAGGATTTCCATCAGGTGCATCCAAAATGGTTTTTGTAGCTATGGTACGTTTGGTGCAAACTGTGGATCTATCTTGCACCGATACTAACACTATCTGTAAACAGACCGAAACGAGATTCTACATGGTCCTCGTCACCTAGGAGTTCCATCGGGTGTGTCCAAAATAATTTCCGAGCTTACGGTACGTTAGGCGCAAACTGTGCACCTATCTTAAATCAAGATTAGCACTGTCTCCAAACAAACTGAAATGAGTTTCCATTTGAGCCCCGTCACCTAGGAGTACCATCTAATGTGTCCAATACGATTTCTGAGCCTATGGTATGTTTTGCACAAACTGTGCACCTATCATGCATCGAAAGTAACCCTATCTCCAAAAGGATCGAAACGAGATTCTACATGACCTACGTCACCTAGGAGTTCCAACGGGTGCGTCCAAAATGATTTCTAAGGCTATGGGACGTTTGGTTCAAACTGTGGATCTATCTTGCACCGAGACTAACACTATCTCCAAATGGACCGTAACGAGATTCTACATGACCCACGTCACCTAGGTGTCACATCGGGTGCGTCCAAAATGATTTCCGAGCTTATGGTACGTTCGGCGCAAATCGTGCACCTATCTTGAATCAAGATTAGCACAATCACCAAACAAACCGAAACGAGCTTCCATTTGAGCCTCGTCACATAGGAGTACCATCCGGTGTGTCCAAAATGATTTCTGAGCCTATGGTATGTTTGGCGCAAATTGTGCACCTATCATGCAACGAAACGAACACAAAATGAGATTCTACATCACCCACATCACCTAGGATTTCCATCAGGTGCGTCCAAAACAGTTTCTGTAGCTATAGTACATTTGCTGCAAACTGTGGATCTATCTTGCACTGAAACTACACTATCTGCAAACAGACCGAAACGAGATTCTACATGACCCACGTCATCTAGGAGTTCCATCGGGTGCGTCCAAAACGATTTCTGAGCCTATGGTATGTTCGCGCAAATTGTGCACCTATCATGCATCGAACTTAACCCTATCCCCAAAAGGATCGAAACGAGATTCTACATGACCTACATCACCTAGGAGTTCCATCGGGTGTGTCCAAAATGATTTCTGAGGCTATGGTACATTTGGTTCAAAATGTGGATGTGTCTTGCACCGAGACTAACACTATCTCCAAATGGAGCGTAACGAGATTCTACATGACCCACGTCACCTAGGTGTTACATCGGGTGCGTCCAAAATGATTTCTAAGCTTATGGTACGTTCGGTGCAAATCATGCACCTATCTTGATTCAAGATTAGCACAATGTCC
>CM039608.1:22410628-22461275 GCA_022457205.1 Saccharum spontaneum | reverse complement strand
GAGATTCCATTTGAGCCTCATCACCTAGGAGTACCATCCGGTGCATCCGAAACAATTTTTGAGCCTATGGTAGGTTTCGCGCAAACCGTGCACCTATCATGCAACGAAACTAACACTATCTCTAAAAGGACCGAAACGAGATTCTACATGGCCTACGTCACCTAGGAGTTCCATCGGGTGCGTCCAAAATTATTTCCGAGCTTACGGTACGTTCGGCACAAACCGTGCACCTATCTTGAATCAAGATTAGCACAATCTCCAAACGAACCGAAATGAGCTTACATTTGAGCCTCGTCACCTAGGAGTACCATCCGGTGTGTCCAAAACGATTTCTGAGGCTATGGTACGTTTGGCGAAATTGTGCAACTATCATGCATTGAAACTAACACCATCTCTAAAAGGATCAAAACGAGATTCTACATGACCCACGTCACCTAGGAGTTCCATCAGGTGCGTCCAAAACTATTTCTGAAGCTATGTTACGTTTGGTGCAAACTGTGGATCTATCTTGCACTAATACTAACACTATCTCCAAACGAACCAAAACGAGGTTCTACATGACCCACGTCACCTTGGAGTTCCATCGGGTGCGTCCAAAATAATTTCCAAGCTTACGGTATGTTCGGCGCAAACCGTGCACCTATATTAAATCAAGCTTAGCACTATATCCAAACAAACCAAAACAAGCATTGATTTGAGCCCACTTCACCTTGGAGTTGCATCGGGTGCATCCAAATTGATCTATGGGGCTATGGTACGTTTGGTGCAAAGTGTGGATCTATCTTGCACCGATACTAACACTACTCCAAACGAACCGAAACAAGATACTACATGACCCACGTCACCTTGGAGTTCCATCAGGTGCGTCCAAAATAATTTCTAAGCTTATGGTATGTTTTGCGTAAACCATGCACCTATATTAAATCAAGGTTAGCACTATATCCAAATGAACCAAAACAAGCTTTGATTTGAGCCCACTTCACCTTGGAGTTGCATCGGGTGCATTGAAATTGATCTATGGGGCTATGGTAGTTTGGTGCAAACTATGGATCTATCTTGCACCGAGACCAAAACTATCTCCAAATGGACCGAAACGAGATTCTACATGATCCACGTCAGCAAGGAGTTCATCGGGTGCGTCCAAAATGATTTCCGAGCTTACGATATATTCGGCGCAAACCGTGCACCTATCTTGAATCTAGATTAGCACTATCACCTAACAAACCAGAACATTTGAGCCTTGTCACCTAGGAGTATCATCTGGTGTGTCCAAAATGATTTATGAGCCTATGGTACGTTTGGCGCAAACCGTGCACTTATCTTGCACTATAACTAACACTGTCTCCAAACGGACCGAAACGAGCTTTCATTTGAGTCTTGTCACCCAGGAGTACCATCCGGTGCTTCTAAAACAATTTCTGATCCTATGGTACGTTCGGAACAAATCGTGCACCTATCGTGCATCGAAACTAACACTATCTCCAAAAGGACCGAAACGAGATTCTACATGACCCACGTCACCTAGGAGTTCTATTGGGTGCGTCCAAAATGATCTATGGGGCTATGGTACGTTTGGTGCAAACTATGGATCTATCTTACACCGAGACTAACACTATCTCCATATGCACCAAAACTAGATTCTACATGACCCAGGTCACATAGAAGTTCCATCGGATGCGTCCAAAATGATTTCCGAGCTTACGGTACGTTCGGCGCAAACTGTGCACCTATCTTAAATCAAGATTAGCACTATCTCCAAACAGACTGAAACGAGCATCCAGTTGAGCCTCGTCAACTAGGAGTACCATCCAGTGCGTACAAAATGGTTTCTGAGGTTGCGGTACATTTGAATAGACCGAAACACTATCTCCAAATGAACCGAAATGAGGTTTCATTTGAGTCTTGTCACCTAGGAGTACCATCCGGTGCTTCTAAAACAATTTCTGATCCTATGGTACGTTCGGCACAAATCGTGCACCTATCGTGCATCGAAACTAACACTATCTCCAAAGGGACCGAAACGAGATTCTACATGACCCACGTCACCTAGGAGTTCATCGGGTGCGTCCAAAATGATTTATGGGGCTATGGTACGTTTGGTGCAAACTGTGGATCTATCTTACACCGAGACTAACACTATCTCCATATGCACTGAAACTAGATTCTACATGACCCATGTCACATAGAAGTTCCATCGGATGCGTCCAAAATGATTTCCGAGCTTACGGTACGTTTGGCGCAAACCATGCACCTATCTTGAATCAAAATTACCAGTATCTCCAAATGAACCGAAATGAGCTTCCATTTGAGCCTCGTCACCTTGGAGTATCATCCAGTGTGTCCAAAACAATTTCTGAGCCAATGGTATGTTTGGCGCAAACTGTGCACCTATCTTGCACTGAAACTGACACAGTCTCCAAACAGACCAAAACGAGCTTCCATTTGAGCTTTGTCACCCAGGAGTACCATCCGGTGCATCCAAAAACAATTTTCTGAGCCTATGGTATGTTTGGCGCCTATCATACACCAAGACTAACACTATCTCCAAAAGGATAGAAAGGAGATTCTACATGACCCAGGTCACCTAGGAGTTCCACTAGGTGTGTCCAAAATGATTTCTAGGGCTATGGTATGTTTTGTGCAAACTGTGGATCTATCTTGCACCAAGGCTAACATGATCTCCAAATAGATCGAAACGAGATTCTACATGATCCACGTCACCAAGGAGTTCATCGGGTGCGTCCAAAATGATTTGCAAGCTATCTTGAATCTAGATTAGCACTATCTCCAAACAAACCGGAACGAGCTTCCATTTGAGCCTTGTCACCTAGGAGTATCATCAGGTGTGTCCAAAATGATTTATGAGCCAATGGTACGTTTGGCGCAAACCATGCACTTGCACTAAAACTAACACTATCTCCAAACAGACCGAAACGAGCTTTCATTTGAGTCTCATCACCCAGGAGTACCATCTAGTGCATCCAAAACAGTTTCTGATCCTATGGTACGTTTGACACAAACCGTGCAACTATCATGCATCGAAACAAACACTATCTCCAAAAGGACCGAAACGAGATTCCACATGATCCACGTCACCTAGGAGTTCCATTGGGTGTGTCCAAAATAATTTATGGGGCTATGGTACGTTTGGTGCAAACTGTGGATCTATCTTGCGCCGAGACTAACACTATCTCCAAATGGACCGAAACCAGATTCTACAAGACCCACGTCACCTAGGAGTTCCATTGGGTGCTTTCAAAATGATTTCCGAGCTTACGGTATGTTTGGCGCAAACTATGCACCTATCTTGAATCAAGATTAACACAATCTCCAAACGAACCGAAACGAGCTTCCAGTTGAGCCTCGTCACCTAGGAGTACCAACCATTGTGTCCAAAACGATTTCTGAGCCTATGGTATGTTTGGCGCAAACTATGCACCTATAATGCACCGAAATTAACACTATCTCCAAAAGGATCGAAACGAGATTCAATATGACCCATGTCACCTACGAGTTCCATCGGTTGCGTCCAAAACGGTTTCTAAAGCTATGGTACGTTTGGTGCAAACTGTAGATCTATCTTCCACTGACACTAACACTATCTCCAAATGCACCGAAACGAGATTCTACATGGCCCACGTCATGTAGGAGTTCTATTGGATGCGTCCATAATGATTTCCAAGCTTACAGTACGTCCAGCGCAAATCGTGCACCTATCTTGAATCAAGATTACCACTATCTCCAAACGAAACGAAACGAGCTTCCATTTGAGCCTCGTCACCTAGGAGTACCATCCATTGTGTCCAAAACGATTTCTTAGCCTATGGTACATTTGGCGCAAACTGTGCACCTATCTTGCACTGAAACTAACACTGTCTCCAAACAGACCAAAACGAGCTTCCATTTGAGCCTCGTCACCCAGGATTACAAAACAGTGCATCCAAAATAATTTCTGAGCCTATGGTATGTTTGGCGCAAACTGTGCACCTATAATGCACCGAAATTAACACTATCTCCAATAGGATCGAAACGAGATTCTATATGACCCATGTCACCTACGAGTTCCATCGGTTGCGTCCAAAACGGTTTCTAAAGCTATGGTACGTTTGGTGCAAACTGTAGATCTATCTTCCACTGACACTAACACTATCTCCAAATGCACCGAAACGAGATTCTACATGGCCCACGTCATGTAGGAGTTCTATTGGATGCGTCCATAATGATTTCCAAGCTTACAGTACGTCCAGCGCAAATCGTGCACCTATCTTGAATCAAGATTACCACTATCTCCAAACGAAACGAAATGAGCTTCCATTTGAGTCTCGTCACCTAGGAGTACCATCCATTGTGTCCAAAACGATTTCTTAGCCTATGGTACATTTGGCGCAAACTGTGCACCTATCTTGCACTGAAACTAACACTGTCTCCAAACAGACCAAAACGAGCTTCCATTTGAGCCTCGTCACCCAGGATTACAAAACAGTGCATCCAAAATAATTTCTGAGCCTATGGTATGTTTGGCGCAAACTGTGCACCTATAATGCACCGAAATTAACACTATCTCCAACAGGATCGAAACGAGATTCTATATGACCCATGTCACCTACGAGTTCCATTGGATGCGTCCAAAACGGTTTCTGAAGCTATGGTATGTTTGGTGCAAACTGTGGATCTATCTTCCACCGAGACTAACACTATCTCCAAATAGACCGAAACGAGATTCTACATAACCCACTTCACCTAGGAGTTCCATCGGCAGCATCCAAAATGATTTCCGAGCTTATAGTACGTTCGGCACAAACCGTGCGCCTATCTTGAATTAAGATTAGCACAATCTCCAAACGAACCGAAACGAGCTACAAGTTGAGCCTCATCACCTAGGAGTTCCATTAGGGGCATCCAAAATGATTTCTAAGGCTATGGTACATTTGGCGCAAATTGTGCAACTATCATGCACCGAAACTAACACTATCTGCAAAAGGATCGAAACAAGATTCTACATGACCCACGTCACCTTGGAGTTCCATCGGGTGGTCCAAAATAATTTTCGAGCTTACGGTACGTTCGGCGCAAACCGTGCACCTATCTTGAATGAAGATTAGCACTATCTCCAAACGGACTGAAACGAGCTTCCATTTGAGCCTTGTCACCTAGGAGTACCATCCAGTGCATCCGAAATAATTTATGTGCCTATGGTATCTTTTGCGCAAACAATGCACCTGTCATGCACCAAAACTAATGCTATCTCCAAAAGGACCAAAAGGAGATCCTACATGACCCACGTCTCCTAGGAGTTCCATCGGGTGCGTCCAAAATGATTTATGGGGCTATGGTACATTTGGTGCAAAGTGTGGATCTATCTTGCACCGAGACTAACACTATCTCCAAATGGACCAAAACAAGATTCTACATGACCCACATCACCTAGGAGTTCCATCGGGTGCGTCCAAAATGATTTCTATGGCTATGGTACGTTTGGTGCAAACTGTGTATCTATCTTGCACCGAGACTACAACTATCTCCGAATGGACCGAAACAAGATTCTACATGTCCTACGTCACCTAGGAGTTCCATCGGGTGCGTCCAAAATGATTTCGGAGCTTACGGTACATTCGGCACAAACCTTGCACCAATCTTGAATCAAGATTAGCACAATCTTCAAACAAACCGAAACGAGCTTCCAGTTGAGCCTCGTCACCTAGGAGTACCATCCATTGTGTCCAAAACGATTTCTGAGCCTACGGTACGTTTGGCGCAAACTGTGCACCTATCTTGCACTGAAACTAACACTGTCCCCAAACTGACCGAAATGAGCTTCCATTTGAGCCTCGTCACCAAGGAGTACCATCCGATGCATCCAAAACAATTTCTGAGCCTATGCGTTTGGCACAATTTGTGCACCTATCAAGCACAGAAACAAACACTATCTCCAAAAGGACCGAAAAGGAGATTCTTCATAACCCACATCAGCTAGGAGTTCCATCGGGTGCGTCCAAAATGATTTATGAGGCTATGGTACGTTTGGTGCAAACTGTTGATCTATCTTGCACCGAGACTAACACTATCTCCAAATGGACTGAAATGATTCTACATGACCCACGTCATGTTGGAGTTCCATCGGATGTGTTCAAAATGATTTTCGAGCTTACGATACGTTCGGCGCAAACTGTGCACTTATCTTGAATCAAGATTAGCAGTATCCCTAAACGAACTGAAACGATCTTCCATTTGAGCCTCGTCACCTAGGAGTACCATCCAGTGCGTCCAAAATGATTTCTGAGGCTACGGTACATTTGGCGCAAACCGTGGATCTATCTTGCACCAAGACTAACACTATCTCCAAACAGACCGAAATGAGCTTCCATTTGAGCCACATCAACCAGGAGGACCATCCGGTGCAACCAAAATAATTTTTGAGCCTATGGTACATTTTGCGCAAACCGTGCACCTATCATGAACCGAAACTAACACTATCTTCAAATTGACTGAAAGGAGATTCTATATGGCCCATGTCACGAAGGAATTCCATCGGGTGCGTCTAAAATGATTTATGATGCTACGGTACGTTTGGTGCAAACTGTGGATCTATCTTGTACCGAGACTAACACTGTCTCCAAATGCACCGAAACGAGATTCGACATGACCCACATCACCTAGGAGTTCCATCGGGTGCATCCAAAATGATTTATGGCGCTATGGTACGTTTGGTGCAAACTGTGGATCTATCATGCACCGAGACTAACACTATCTCCAAATGGACCGAAACGAGATTCTACATGACCCACGTCACCTAGGAGTTCCATCGGGTGCGTCCAAAATGATATCTGAGCTTACGGTATCTTCGGCGCAAACCGAGCACCTATCTTGAATCAAGATTAACACTATCTCCAAACGGACTGAAACGAGCTTCCATTTGAGCCTCGTCACCCAGGAGTACCATCCAATGCATCCAAAACAATTTCTTAGCCTATGGTACGTGTGGCACAAACTGTGCACCTATCAAGCACCAAAACTAACACTGTCTCCAAAAGGACCGAAAGGAGATTCTACATAGCCCACGTCACCTAGGAGTTCCATTTGGTGCGTCTAAATTGATTTATGAGGCTATGGTAAGTTTGGTGCAAACTGTGAATCTATCCTGCACCGAGACTAACACTATCCCCAAATGCACCGAAACGAGATTCTACATGACCCACGTCACGTAGGAGTTCTCTTGGATGCGTCCATAATGATTTCTGAGCTTACAGTACGTTCGGCGCAAACCGTGCACCTATCTTGAATCAAGATTAGCACTATCTCCAAACGAACCGAAACGAGCTTCCATTTGAGCCTCGTCACCTAGGAGTACAATCCAGTGCGTCCAAAATGATTTCTGAGGCTACGGTACATTTGGCGCAAACCGTGCATCTATCTTGCACCGAGACTAACACTATCTCCAAACGGACCAAAATGAGCTTCCATTTGAGCCACATCAACTAGGAGGACCATCCGGTGCATCCAAAACAATTTTTGAGCCTAAGGTACGTTTGGCGCAAACCGTGCACCTATCATGCACCAAAAATAACACTATCTTCAAATTGACCGAAAAGAGATTCTATATGACCCACGTCACCTAGGAGTTCCATGGGGTGCGTCTAAAATGATTCATGAGGCTATGGTACGTTTGGTGCAAACTGTGGATCTATCTTGCACCGAGACTAACACTATCTCCAAATGCACCGAAACGAGATTCGACATGACCCACATCACCTAGGAGTTCCATCGAGTGCGTCCAAAATGATTTATGGCGCTATGGTACGTTTGGTGCATACTGTGGATCTATCTTGCACCGAGACTAACACTATCTCCAAATGGACCGAAACGAGATTCTACATGACCCACATCACCTAGGAGTTCCATCGGGTGCGTCCAAAATGATATCTGAGCTTACGGTATCTTCGGCGCAAACCGTGCACCTACCTTGAATCAAGATTAACACTGTCTCCAAACGGACCGGAACGAGATTCTACATGTCCTACGTTACCTAGGAATTCCATCGGGTGCGTCCAAAATGATTTCGAAGCTTACCGTAGGTTCGGCACAAACCGTGCACCTATCTTGAATCAAGATTAGCAGAATCTCCAAATGAACTGATACGAGCTTCCAGTTGAGCCTCGTCAGCTAGGAGTACCTTCCAGTGCGTCCAAAATGATTTCTGAGGCTACGGTACATTTGGCGCAAACCGTGCATCTATCTTGCACCGAGACTAACACTATCTCCAAACGGACCAAAATGAGCTTCCATTTGAGCCACATCAACCAGGAGGACCATCCGGTGCATCCAAAACAATTTTTGAGCCTAAGGTACGTTTGGCGCAAACCGTGCACCTATCATGCACCGAAAATAACACTATCTTCAAATTGACCGAAAGGAGATTCTATATGACCCACGTCACCTAGGAGTTCCATGGGGTGTGTCTAAAATGATTCATGAGGCTATGGTACGTTTGGTGCAAACTGTGGATCTATCTTGCACCGAGACTAACACTATCTCCAAATGCACCGAAACGAGATTTGACAAGACCCACATCACCTAGGAGTTCCATCGAGTGCGTCCAAAATGATTTATGGCGCTATGGTAAGTTTGGTGCATACTGTGGATCTATCTTGCAACGAGACTAACACTATCTCCAAATGGACCGAAATGAGATTCTACATGACCCACATCACCTTGGAGTTCCATCGGGTGCGTCCAAAATGATATCTGAGCTTACGGTATCTTCGGCGCAAACCATGCACCTACCTTGAATCAAGATTAACACTATCTCCAAACAGACCAGAACGAGATTCTACATGTCCTACGTTACCTAGGAATTCCATCGGGTGCGTCCAAAATGATTTTGAAGCTTACGGTAGGTTCGGCACAAACCGTGCACCTATCTTGAATCAAGATTAGCAGAATCTCCAAATGAACTGATACGAGCTTCCAGTTGAGCCTCGTCACCTAGGAGTACCTTCTAGCGCGCCCAAAATGATTTCTGAGACTACGGTACATTTGGCGCAAACCGTGCATCTATCTTGCACCGAGACTAATACTGTCTCCAAATGGTCCAAAATGAGCTTCCATTTGAGCCTCATCACCCAGGAGGACCATCCGGTGCATACAAGACAATTTTTGAGCCTATGGTACATTTGGCGCAAACCGTGCACCTATCATGCACCAAAACTAACACTATCTTCAAATTGACCGAAAGGAGATTCTATATGACCCACGTCACCTAGGAGTTCCATGGGGTGCGTCTAAAATGATTTATGAGGATATGGTACGTTTGGTGCAAACTATGGATCTATCTTGCACCGAGACTAACACTATCCCCAAATGCACCGAAATGAGATTCGACATGACCCATGTCACCTAGGAGTTCCATCGGGTGGGTCCAAAATGATTTATGGGGCTATGGTACGTTTGGTGCAAAGTGTGGATCTATCTTGCACCGAGACTAACACTATCTCCAAATGGACCAAAACGAGATTCTATATTACCCACGTCACCTAGGAGTTCCATTGGGTGCGTCCAAAATGATTTCCGAGGCTATGGTACGTTTGGTGCAAACTGTGTATCTATCTTGCACCGAGACTAACACTATCTCCAAATGGACCGAAATGAGATTCTACATGTCCTGCGTCACCTAGGAGTTCCATCGGGTGCGTCCAAAATGATTTCTAAGCTTACGGTAGGTTCGGCACAAACCGTGCGCCTATCTTGAATCAAGATTAGCAGAATCTCCAAATGAACTGAAACGAGCTTCCAGTTGAGCCTTGTCACCTAGGAGCACCATCCATTGTGTCCAAAACGATTTCTGAGCCTATGGTATGTTTGGTGCAAACTGTGCACCTATTTTGCACTGAAACTAACATTGTCTCCAAATAGACCGAAACGCGCTTCCATTTGAGCCTCGTCACCCAGGAGTACCAAACAGTGCATCCAAAATAATTTCTGAGCCTATGGTATGGTTGGCGCAAACTATGCACCTATAATGCACCAAAATTAACACTATCTCCAAAAGGATCAAAACAAGATTCTATATGACCCATGTCATCTACGAGTTTCATCAGTTGCGTCCAAAACGGTTTCTGAAGCTATAGTACGTTTGGTGCAAACTGTGGATCTATATTGCATCGATCCTAACACTATCTCTAAATGGACCGAAACGAGATTCTACATGACCCACATCACCTAGGAGTTCCATCGGGTGCATCCAAAATGATTTCTGAGCCTATGGTACGTTTGGCGCAAACCGTGCACCTATCTTGCACTGAAACTAACACTTTCTCGAAACAGACCGAAACGAGCTTCCATTTGAGCCTCGTCACCCAGTAGTACCATCTGGTGCATCCAAAACAATTTTCTGAGCCTATGCGTTTGGCACAATCCGTGCACCTATCAAGCACCGAAACAAACACTATGTCCAAAAGGACCGAAAGGAGATTCTTCGTAACCCACGTCAGCTAGGAGTTCCATCGGGTGCGTCGAAAATGATTTATGAGGCTATGGTACGTTTGGTGCAAATTGTTGATCTATCTTGCACCGAGACTAACACTATCTCCAAATGGAAAGAAACAAGATTCTACATGTCCTACGTCACATAGGAGTTCCATCGGGTGTGTCCAAAATGATTTCGGAGCTTACGGTACATTCGGCACAAACCGTGCACCTATCTTGAATCAAGATTAGCACAATCTCCAAACGCACCAAAACGAGCTTCCAGTTGAGCCTCGTCACCTAGGAGTACCATCCATTGTGTCCAAAACGATTTCTGAGCCTATGGTACCTTTGGTGCAAACTGTGCACATATCTTGCTCTGAAACTAACACTGTCTCCAAACGGACCGAAACGAGCTTCCATTTGAGCCTCGTCACCCAGGAGTACCATCCGGTGCATCCAAAACAATATATGAGCCTATGCGTTTGGCACAATCCGTGCACCTATGAAGCACCAAAACAAACACTATCTCCAAAAGGACCGAAAGGAGATTCTTCATAACCCACGTCAGCTAGGTGTTCCATCAGGTGCATCCAAATGATTTGTGAGGCGATGGTACGTTTTGTGCAAACTATTGATCTATCTTGCACCGAGACTAACACTATCTCCAAATAGACTGAAACGAGATTCTACAAGACCCACATCACGTTGGAGTTCCATCGGATGCATCCAAAATGATTTCTGAGCTTACGATACGTTCGGCGCAAACCGTGCACCTATCTTGAATCAAGATTAGCAGTATCTCCAAACGAACTGACACGAGCTTCCATTTGAGCCTCGTCACCTAGGACTACCATCCAGTGTGTCCAAAATGATTTCTGGGGCTACGGTTCATTTGGCGCAAACCGACACTAACACTATTTCCAAACGGACCGAAATGAGCTTCCATTTGAGCCTCATCAACCAGCAGGACCATCCGGTGCATCCAAAACAATTTATGAGCCTATGGTACGTTTGGCACAAACGGTGCACCTATCATGCACTGAAACTAACACTATCTTCAAATTGACCAAAAGGAGATTCTATATGACCCATGTCACCTAGGAGTTCCATCGGTTGCCTCTAAAATGATTTATGAGGCTATGGTACGTTTGGTGCAAACTGTGGATCTATCTTGCACCGAGACTAACACTATCTCCAAATGCACCGAATTGAGATTCGACATGACCCACATCACCTAGGAGTTCCATCGGGTGCGTCCAAAATTGTTTATGGGGCTATGGTACGTTTGGTGCAAACTGTGGATCTATCTTGCACCGAGACTAACACTATCTCCAAATGGACCGAAACGAGATTCTACATGACCCACGTCCACTAGGAGTTCCATCGGGTGCTTCCAAAATGATTTCCACGCTTACGGTATCTTCGGCGCAAACCTTGAACCTATCTTGAATCAAGATTAACACTATCTCCAAACGGACCGAAACGAGCTTCCATTTGAGCCTCGTCACCTAGGTGTAGCATCTGGTGCATCCAAAACAGAGTAGCATCCGGTGCATCCAGAACAATTTCTTAGCCTATGGTACGTTTGGCGCAAACCGTGCACCAATCATGCACCGAAACTAACACTATCTCCAAAAGGAATGAAAGGAGATTCTACATACCCCATGTCAGCTATGAGTTCCATCGGATGTGACCAAAATGATTTATGAGGCTATGGTACGTTTGGTGCAAACTGTGGATCTATCTTGCACTAAGACTAACACTATCTCCAAATGCACCGAAACAAGATTCTACTTGACCCATGTCAGGTAGGAGTTCCATCGGATGTGTCCATAATGTTTTCGAGCTTACAGTACGTTCCGCACAAACCATGCACCTATCTTGAATCAAGATTAGCACTATCTTCAAACGATCCAAAACGAGCTTCCATTTGAGCCTCGTCACCAAGGAGTACCATCCAGTGCGTCCAAAATGATTTCTGAGGCTACATTACATTTGGCGCAAACCATGCATCTATCTTGCACCGAGACTAACACTATCTCCAAACGGACCAAACAGAGCATCCATTTGAGCCTCATCACCCAAGAGGACCATCCGGTGCATACAAAACAATTTTTGAGCCTATGGTACGTTTGGCGCAAACCGTGCACCTATCATGCACCGAAACAAACACTATCTTCAAATTGACCGAAAGGAGATTCTATATGACCCACATCACCTAGGAGTTCCATCGGGTGCATCTAAAATGATTTATGAGGCTATGGTACGTTTGGTGCAAACTGTGTATCTATCTTGCACCGAGACTAACACTATCCCCAAATGCACCGAAACGAGATTCGACATGACGCACGTCACCTCAGAGTTCCATCGGGTGCGTCCAAAACGATTTATGGGGCTATGGTACATTTGGTGCAAAGTGTGGATCTATCTTGCACCAAGACTAACACTATCTCCAAATGGATCGAAACGAGATTCTACATGACCCATGTCACATAGGAGTTCCATCGGGTGCGTCCAAAATGATTTACGAGCTAACGGTATCTTCCGCGCAAACTGTGCACCTATCTTGAATCAAGATTAACACTGTCTCCAAATGGACCGAAATGAGCTTCCATTTGAGCCTCGTGACCCAGGAGTACCATCCGGTGCATCCAAAACAATTTCTTAGCCTATGGTACATTTGGCGCAAACCGTGCACCTATCATGCACTGAAACTAACACTATCTCCAAAAGGACCGAAAGCAGATTCTACATAACCCATGTGAGCTATGAGTTCCATCGGGTGCGTCTAAAATGATTTATGAGGCTATGGTACGTTTGGTGCAAACTGTGGATCTATCTTGCACCAAGACCAACACTATCTCCAAATGCACCGAAACGAGATTCTACTTGACCCATGTCAGGTAGGAGTTCCATCGGATGTGTCCATAATGTTTCCGAGCTTACAGTACGTTCAGCGCAAACCATGCACCTATCTTGAATCAAGATTAGCACTATCTTCAAACGATCCGAAACGAGCTTCCATTTGAGCCTTGTCACCAAGGAGTACCATCCAGTGCGTCCAAAATGATTTCTGAGGCTACATTACATTTGGCGCAAACCGTGCATCTATCTTGCACCGAGACTAACACTATCTCCAAACGGACCAAACTGAGCATCCATTTGAGCCTCATCACCCAAGAGGACCATCCGGTGCATACAAAACAATTTTTGAGCCTATGGTACGTTTGGGGCAAACCGTGCACCTATCATGCACCAAAACTAACACTATCTTCAAATTGACCGAAAGGAGATTCTATATGTCTCCTTGCTGTTCCATCGGGTGCGTCCAAAATGATTTATGGGGCTATGGTACGTTTGGTGCAAAGTGTGGATCTATCTTGCACTGAGACCAACACTCTCTCCAAATAGACTTAAATGAGATTCTACATGACCCACATCACCTAGGTGTTCCATCAGGTGCGTCCAAAATGATTTCCGAGCTTATAGTACATTCGGCACAAACCGTGCACCTATCTTGAATCAAGATTAGCACAATGTGTCCAAAATGACTTCTGAGCCTATGGTACATTTGGCGCAAATTGTGCAAATATCATGCACCGAAACAAACACTATCTGAAAAGGGATTGAAACGAGATTCTACATGACCCACGTCACCTAGGAGTTCCATAAGGTGCGTCCAAAACGGTTTCTGAAGCATTGGTATGTTTGGTGCAAACTGTGGACCTATCTTGCACCAATACTAACACTATCACCAAATGAACCGAAACGAGATTCTACATGACACACGTCACCTTGGAGTTCCATCGGGTGCATCCAAAATAATTTCCAAGCTTATGGTACGTTCGGCAGAAACCGTGCACCTATCTTAAATCAAGATTAGCACTATCTCCAAACAGACCGAAATGAGCATCCATTTGAGCCTCACCAACCACGAGTACCATCTAGTGCATACAAAATGATTTCTGAAGCTGTTGTACATTTGGCGCAAACCGTGCACCTATCTTGCACTGAGACTAACACTGTCTCCAAACGGACCGAAACGAGCTTCCATTTGAGCCTCATCACCCAGGAGTACTATCCGGTGGATCCAAAATAATTTTTGAGTCTATGGTACGTTTGGCGCAAACCGTGCACCTATCATGCTATGAAACTAACAATATCTCCAAAAGGATCAAAACGAGTTTCTAAATGACCTTCGTCACCTAGGAGTTCCATCGGGTGCGTCCAAAATGATTTCCGAGCTTACGGTACGTTCGGCACAAACCATGCACCTATCTTAAATCAAGATTAGCACAATCTCCAAACGAACCAAAATGAGCTTCCATTTGAGCCTCATCACCTAGGAGTACCATCCAGTGTGTCCAAAATCATTTCTGAGGCTATGGTACGTTTGGCGCAAATAGTGCAACTATCATGCATCGAAACTAACACTATCTCCAAAAGGATCAAAATGAGATTCTACATGACCCACGTCACCTAGGAGTTCCATCAGGTGCGTCTAAAATGGTTTCTGAAGCTATGGTACGTTTGGTGCAAACTGTGGATCTATCTTGCACCGATACTAACACTATCTCCAAACGATTCTACATGTCCCACGTGACCTTGGAGTGCCATCAGGTGTGTCCAAAATGATTTATGAGGCTATGGTACATTTGGTTCAAACTGTGGATCTATCTAGCGCCGAGACTAACACTATCTCCAAATGGACTGAAACGAGATTCTACATGATCCATGTCACCAAGGAGTTCCATCGGGTGCGTCTAAATGATTTCCCAGCTTACGGTACGTTCGGCGCAAACCGTGCACCTATCTTGAATCTAGATTAGCACTATCTCCAAACAAACCGGAAAGAGCTTCCATTTGAGCCTTCTCACCTAGGAGTATCATACGGTGTGTCCAAAATGATTTATTAGCCTATGGTACGTTTGGCGCAAACCGTGCACTTATCTTGCACTAAAACTATTAATGTCTCCAAACGGACCGAAACGAGCTTCCATTTGAGTCTCGTCACCCAGGAGTACCATCTAGTGCATCCAAAACAATTTCTGATCCTATGGTATGTTTAGCACAAACCATGCACCTATCATGCATCGAAACTAACACTATCTCCAAAAGGACCGAAAGGAGATTTACATGACCCATGTCACCTAGGAGTTCCATCGGGTGCGTCCAAAATGATTTATGGGGCTATGGTACGTTTGGTACAAACTGTGGATCCATTTTACACCGAGACTAACACTATCTCCAAACAGACCGAAACGAGATTCTACATGACCAACGTCACCTAGGAGTTGCATCGAGTGCGTCCAAAATGATATCCGAGCTTATGGTATCTTTGGCGCAAACCGTACACCTATCTTGAATCAAGATTAGCACTATCTCCAAACAGACCGAAACGAGCATCCATTTGAGCCTCGTCAATCAGGAGTACCATCCAATGCGTACAAAATGATTTCTGAAGCTGCGGTACATTTTGTACATTTTGCGCAAACCGTGCATCTATCATGCACCAAAACTTACACTATCTCCAAAAGAATCGAAACAAGATTCTACATGACCCACATCACCTAGGAGTTCCATCAGGTTCGTCCAAAACGGTTTCTGAAGCTATATTACATTTGGTGCAAACTGTGGATCTATCTTGCACCGATACTAACACTATCACCAAATGAACCGAAACGAGATTCTACTTGAACCTCACCATGGAGTTCCATCGTGATGAGGACAAGTTAAGCTTTCCAGATTGTATTTAAACTCCCTATTCAGACAACTGACAAAGGAAATATGGTACTTTTGTTTTCAAGATAAAACAGGACTCCGAATCGAATTCTATCTTGATCTTGTTGGATTTCCTTTTTGTAGATGGAAATATGGACGTGGATGAAACCTCCAAGGACGTGGCTAGGATAATGGTGGTAAACAAAACAAAGGAATTTGAAAATCCACTCGGATTCCTAGAGAGAAACAAATAAACTCAAATCTGCGATGGTGACAGAAACGTGACTAGAACTCGAAACTCTAAACGACTAGACGCTAAGACCAGCAACTTGCACGACGATGCAACCGTTAATTCAATAAGCCCTAACTAAGAAGTAATAGTATTAAGCTCAAAGGGGTTTTGGGATTATGAAGAACTAATCTACTAATTTTGTTTTGGCTTTTTCTGGACCATAGGAGATTAAAAACAGCAAAGAACTAGATGTCTCTCACCGATCAACCTTGCTCTGATTACCAATTGATATGAACCCACTAGGGTGAATCCTGATCTTTCGATGAGAGAAGGTGGATAACTCGATTTGGGGATGGAGATGACGTTCACGGCCTGACTACAACCATCCAAGGATGCTGCGCCTTAGCAACCGATACACCACCTCCAACAGCCATCGCGATCTTGTGGAACACGATCAACCAAACCACTAGGGTAATTCCTGCAAGCAATCGAGGAACAAGCAAGAACAAGTAGAACAAGCAACTCAATTGCAAATATGGAGATGAAAACCAATCTGAAATCACAAAGTTGGGGTTCTGAATCGAGTAGAACGGATGGTCTAGTCGACACACGCGTCTACAAGGAAGTAGCAATGGCTAAACTTTCAACAAAACAAAACCCAATCTGTTTGTGGCGGCTCTAATCCTTATTAATACCTAGGGGAACGACCAGGGGGTGTTGGGGTCGTTCTCCAACCCTAGGACACGTCCCTAATGAACCCAACTTGAGACATGGGCCATCAGCCCAAAATAGGGTGACACAGCACCAAAGGCAGAAAAGGCCCCAGCGTTGAAACGACGATTGCGGAAGCATCGGATAAGATATAGCCATAAGTCCAGATCGGTTGGAAAATAGACTTGATAAGCTTTCCAAAAAGTGCTAGAACGTCCCAATCCGAGTCCGTATGCGACCGTGGTGAACGTCACAAGTTGGAGCTGTCCTGGAGTCCGAATCCAGCCCCAAAACGTGTTGGATTTGATATCTTTCTTTCCTTGGACCAAAAGTGACGTGGTGTCCAGGTGGAGGACGTTGGAAATACTTGGATTTGGTCCCCAATCAACTTCATTAACCTTCCATGTTTTCCATATGCAATCAAACCTTTCCTTGATCCATGTAAGTAATTCTGAAAATAAAAATATACACATTTTATGGTGGAGCACCAATTCATCAAATGCATCAATGATAAGCCTCATATAGAATGGTTGCACCTTTGGTATAGAAGTGGTTGACATGGTCATATTTGAGCCAATGATGTCCTCATCACATCGGGTGCGTCCAAATGATTTATGGGGCTATGGTACATTTGGTGCAAAGTGTGGACTTATCTTGCACCGAGACTAACACTATCTCCAAATGGACCGAAACGACATTCTACATTATCCATGTCACCAAGGAGTTCCATCGGGTGCATCCAAAATTATTTCTAAGCTTACGGTACGTTCGGCGCAAACCATGCACCTATCTTGAATCTAGATTAGCACTATCTCCAAACAGACCGAAACGAGCTTCCATTTGAGTCTCGTCACCCAGGAGTACCATCCGGTGCATCCAAAACAATTTCTGATCCTATGGTACATTTGGCACAAACCGTGCACCTATCATGTATCGAAACTAAAACTATTTCCAAAAGGAACGAAAGGAGATTCTACATGACCCACGTCACCTAGGAGTTCCATCGGGTGCATCCAAAATGATTTATGGGGCTATGGTACGTTTGGTCCAAACTGTGGATCTATTTTGCACTGAGACAAACACTATCTCCAAACGGACCAAAATGAGATTCTACATGACCCACGTCACCAAGGAGGTGCATCGGGTGCGTCCAAAATGATATCCGAGCTTACGGTATCTTCGGCGCAAACCGTGCACCTATCTTGAATCAAGATTAGTACTATCTCCAAACAGACCGAAACGAGCTTCCATTTGAGCCTCGTCACCCAGGAGTATCAGCCGGTGCATCCAAAATGATTTCTGAGCATATGGTATGTTTGGCGGAAACTGTGCACCTATCATGCACCGAAACTTACACTATCTCCAAAAGGATCGAAATAAGATTCTACATAACCCACGTCACCAAGGAGTTCCATTAGGTTCGTCCAAAACGGTTTTTGAAGCTATGGTACGTTTGGTGCAAACTGTGGATCTATCTTGCATTGATACTAATACTATCACCAAACGAACTGAAACGAGATTATACCTAAACCTCACCAGGAGTTCCATCGGGTGCCTCCAAATTGATTTCTGAGCTTACGGTACGTTCAGCACAAATCGTGCACCTATCTTCAATCAAGATTAGCACAATCTCCAAACGAACCAAAATGAGCTTCCATTTGAGCCTCGTCACCTAGGAGTACCATCCGGTGTGTCCAAAACGATTTCTTAGGCTATGGTACGTTTGGCGCAAATAGTGCAACTATCATGCATCGAAACTAATACTATCTCCAAAAGGACCAAAACGAGATTCTACATGACCCACGTCACCTAGGAGTTCCCTCAGGTGCATCCAAAACGGTTTCTGAAGCTATGGTACGTTTGGTACAAACTGTGGATCAATCTTGCACCGATACTAACACTATCTCCAAATGATTCTACATGACCCACGTGACCTTGGAGTTCCATCGGGTGCATCCAATATAATTTTCGAGCTTGCGGAATGTTCGGCGCGAACCGTGCACCTATATTAAATGAAGATTAGCACTATATCCAAATGAACCAAAACAAGCTTTCATTTGAGAGCACTTCACCTTGGAGTAGCATCGGGTGCGTCCAAATTGATCTATGGGGCTATGGTACGTTTGGTGCAAACTGTGGATCTATCTTGCACCGAGACTAACACTATCTCCAAATGGACCGAAACGAGATTCTACATGATCCACGTCACCAAGGAGTTCCATCGGGTGCGTCCAAAATGATTTCTGAGCTTACGGTACGTTCGGCGCAAACCGTGCACCTATCATGAATCTAGATTAGCACTATCTCCAAACAAACCAGAACGAACTTCCATTTGAGCCTTGTCACCTAGGAGTGTCATCCGGTGTGTCCAAAATGATTTATGAGCCTATGGTACGTTTGGCGCAAACCGTGCACTTATCTTGCACTAAAACTAACAATGTCTCCAAACGGACCAAAACAAGCTTCCATTTGAGTCAGGTCACCCAGGAGTACCATCTGGTGCATCCAAAACAATTTCTGATCCTATGGTACGTTCCGCACAAATCGTGCACTTATCATGCATCGAAACTAACACTATCTCCAAAAGGACCGAAAGGAGATTCTACATGACCCACGTCACCTAGGAGTTCCATCAGGTGCGTCCAAAATGATTTATGGGGCTATGGTACGTTTGGTGCAAACTGTGGATCTATTTTGCACCGAGACTAACACTATCTCCAAACGGACCGAAATGAGATTCTACATGACCCACGTCACCTAGGAGTTGCATCGGGTGCGTCCAAAATGAATCTGAGCTTACAGTATCTTCGGCGCAAACAATGCACCTATCTTGAATCAAGATTAGCACTATCTCCAAACAGACCGAAACGAGCTTCCATTTGAGCCTCGTCACCCAGGAGTACCATCCGGTGCATCCAAAACGATTTCTAAGCATATGGTACGTTTGGCAGAAACCGTGCACCTATCATGCACCGAAACTTACACTATCTCCAAAAGGATCGAAATAAGATTCTACATGACCCACGTCACCTAGGAGTTCCATCAGGTGCGTCCAAAACGGTTTCTGAAGCTATGGTACATTTGGTATAAACTGTGGATCAATCTTGCACCGATACTAACACTATCTCCAAATGATTCTACATGACCCACGTGACCTTGGAGTTCCATCGGGTGCATCCAATATAATTTTCGAGCTTGCGGAAATTTCGGCGCTAACCGTGCACCTATATTAAATCAAGATTAGCACTATATCCAAATGAACCAAAACAAGCTTTCATTTGAGTCCACTTCACCTTGGAGTTGCATCGGGTGCGTCCAAATTGATCTATGGGGCTATGGTACGTTTGGTGCAAACTGAGACTAACACTATCTCCAAATGAACCGAAACAAGATTCTACATGATCCACGTCACCAAGGAGTTCCATCGGGTGCATCCAAAATGATTTCTGAGCTTACGGTACGTTCGGCGCAAACCGTTCACCTATCTTGAATCTAGATTAGCACTATCTCAAAACAAACTGGAACGAGCTTCCATTTGAGCCTTGTCACCTAGCAGTGTCACCTGGTGTGTCCAAAATGATTTATGAGCCTATGGTACATTCGGCGCAAACTGTGCACTTATCTTGCACTAAAACTAACAATGTCTCCAAACGGACTGAAAGAGCTTCCATTTGAGTCTCATCACCCAGGAGTACCATCTGGTGCATCCAAAACAATTTCTGATCCTATGGTACGTTTGGCACAAACCGTGCACCTATCATGCATCAAAACTAACACTATCTCCAAAAAGGACCGAAAGGAGATTCTACATGACCCACGTCACCTAGGAGTTCCATCGTGTGCGTCCAAAATGATTTATGGGGCAATGGTACGTTTGGTGCAAACTGTGGATCTATTTTGCACCGAGAGTAACACTATCTCCATATGGACCGAAATGAGATTCTACATGACCCACGTCACCTAAGAGTTGCATCGGGTGCGTCCAAAATGATATCCGAGCTTACGGTATCTTCGGCGCAAACCGTGCACCTATCTTGAATCAAGATTAGCACTATCTCCAAACAGACCGAAACGAGCTTCCATTTGAGCCTCGTCACCTAGGAGTACCATCCGGTGCATCCAAAACGATTTCTGAGCATATGGTACGTTTGGCGGAAACCGTGCACCTATCATGCACCGAAACTTACACTATCTCCAAAAGGATCGAAATAAGATTCTACATGACCCACGTCACCTAGGAGTTCCATCAGGTTCATCCAAAACGGTTTCTAAAGCTATGGTACGCTTGGTGCAAACTGTGGATCTATCTTGCACCGATACTAATACTATCACCAAACGAACCGAAACAAAATTCTACCTGAACCTCACCATGGAGTTCCATCGGGTGCGTCCAAACTGATTTGCGAGCTTACGGTACGTTCGGCACAAACCGTGCACTTATCTTGAATCAAGATTAGCACAATCTCCAAACGAACCAAAATGAGCTTCCATTTGAGCCTCGTCACCTAGGAGTACCATCCGGTGTGTCCAAAATGATTTTTGAGGCTATGGTACGTTTGGCGCAAATAGTGCAACTATCATGCATCGAAACTAATACTATCTCCAAAAGGATCAAAACGAGATTCTACATGACCCACGTCACCTAGGAGTTCCATCAGGTGCGTCCAAAATGGTTTCTAAAGCTATGGTACGTTTGGTGCAAACTGTGGATCAATCTTGTACTGATACTAACACTATATCCAAATGATTCTACATGACCCACGTGACCTTGGAGTTCCATTGGGTGCATCCAATATAAATTTCGAGCTTGCGGAAAGTTCGGCGCAAATCGTGCACCTATATTAAATCATGATTAGCACTATATCCAAATGAACCAAAACAAGCTTTCATTTGAGCCCACTTCACCTTGGAGTTGCATCGGGTGCGTCCAAATTGATCTATGGGGCTATGGTACGTTTGGTGCAAACTGTGGATCTATCTTGCACCGAGGCTAACACTATCTCCAAATGGACTGAAATGAGATTCTACATGATCCACGTCACCAAGGAGTTCCATCGGGTGCGTCCAAAATGATTTCTGAGCTTACGGTACATTCGGCGCAAACCATGCACCTATCTTGAATCTAGATTAGCACTAACTCCAAACAAACTGGAACGAGCTTCCATTTGAGCCTTGTCACCTAGGAGTGTCATCCGGTGTGTCCAAAATGATTTATGAGCCTATGGTACGTTTGGCGCAAACCTATGGCAGAACCTCCTAATTGCTATGGCCCACCTATACTGGTTATTGTCTTAAAGACTTCTAACCACTGTACAAGTGTACCACAGATCTTAAGAAGTCTGTCGGGTGTCCTCGGGAAACCCGAATCATCCACAATCTTCCGAGCAAGATCACATTACAGAGGCATCACAGTATTACAACAGTTTATATAATAAATTACATCAGAGTACAAAAGCGGAAGTCTTACATAACATAAGTTTACAAACTTGATGTTCCAAACTTATAAAACTTAAGTTTAGTGTTACAACCATAGTAGTGGAGTAGCATTATTAACATTATTACAACACCAAAACGCGATGCTCTGCCCAAGAGCCAAACATCCCTACTCGTCGTCACTTACCGCAAAGACAGTCATGCAGCAGGGTCCAAAACACACCTGCTCATGAGACGCACCTGCAACAGGGGTTTAACAAACCCTGAGTACGAAAGTACTCAACAAGACTTAACCGACAAAACTAGTGGAACGACTCAGGAATGCAGGCTTAGGGGAAACAAGGTGAGGTTCCAGCAGGAAGTCAAGTTCTTTTGCATAAAAGCTACTAATGGTGAATCCTTAAGATCACGATTTTATTTCAATATTATTTATCAACAGAATGTAAGTGATCCTAATCTAGATCATATAACTCATTCAATATCTTTCTGATTCTCTGACCAAAGTTCCATTTCTTATCTACAATGTTGAACAGAGAATCAAGTCTCCTTAACCGAGGAGCAGCGACGATTCGAATCGATTAAACCCAGCTGGGGATTCCTAATCACACGACATATGTAGGACTCTAACCGACATATATCAACCTTCACTCGGATCCTCCAAAACATGACCGGGTCCAGCGCCACCCGAGAGTATAGTACACCTCCAATCCAGCCCTTGGCTACGAGGGTACACACTACTCTCACCATCTCTCCACTCCCAGTGTGTGGTTGGCCGTTCACATGTTGGCGTTACCGAGGTCTTAGGCTTACCGGAGCATGTGATCAGTTACAAAGTCTCGACGCACACAGTTCAAACAACGGTACGGTCCTTAACTGACTCAGTCGGAGACACTACAGGGGGACTCCTTTCCCGATGTAAGTCCACCGACCAGTCCCAAATTATCAACATTAACATTCATCAAGTGATTGTCCAACAACCCTTCAAACTTTGTTTAAAAGTTTTAAAGTTTTCTCATTAAGCAATGCTAAGCATACTAAGCATTTTTAAATCAAAACAGTAACAAGGATGGTATTGGAATATCAAGGATGATAATGCAGTAATTAGGTGATCACTCAACTCCTAGCACTTAATGCAATAGAGCCGTAATAAAAGTTAAGTAAAACTTTTTAAATCTCAAGGTAAGTTTAGATGTAACCGGGGCTTGCCTTGGTCGACGGGAAACTCAGGCTCGGGTTTAGTACCGCAGATGTCAAACCCTACTTCCACGGACGACAGTTCTTCTACGGGGACGGGTTTGGCTTCGGTACCCTCCTCTTTTACGGGAACTATACGTAATGATAATGCATGCTTTAGGATGATGAGATAATAAACATGACGCTCGATGGATGCTTGACAGAGTTAACAACTTGAGTACAACTTCCCTTCATGGTACAATTGAACAACAAAAGCTTCTAACCTAACCCTAATCTAGGTTCCGATTACCCTAATCGACTTATTACGGGATTTTGTTAAGCACATGAAATAACAGTAATTAAGAATTAATAACATGATTAGGAAAGCTTAAGCAACCAATTAACAATGCTAAAGGTCATTAAGGGTTAATGACCTAAAGTCAACACTCAATCATAAAGTCAAGCAACATTAATTATTATGCCCCAATTACCTTATTAATCAATTAATTAATAAAAGCATAAGTTAAGAATAAAAATTAACTTAATCCAATTAAGCTAAAATTTTTAATTTAAGAAGATTATATCATAATTAGATGATAAAACAATTTTCATGATTTTTGGATAAATGAATAAGCCTAGAAAAATTAATTAAGGACCACTTAAGAATTAAATGGACTAATTAAATAATCTATAAAAAGTACTTAAAAATTGGTATTTATTATTTTTATTAAATAGTACACAGTGAAAAAGGGTTACTCAAAATTTTTCACAATTTTTGGAATTATAAATAATTTATAACATAAATAACAAAACTGAAAATCATTTTACAATTTTGAAAAAGGAAAAACCAAAATTTCCAACGCGGGCTGCTTCTCCTCCTCCTCTCTCTCTCGGCCCGGCCTGTTTCTCCAGCGCTCTCGCCTACTCGGCCCACCAGCGCGGCCTACCAACGCGGCCCACCCACGCTCGCTCTCTCCCTCTCGCTGACGTGCTGGCCCCGCCTGTCATCCCCGACCTCCCGCTCTCCCTTCCCTTCGCTGCGGCACGGTGGCCGGCTGGCGACCGCGACCTCGACGTTCTACTTCTTCTCCACTATCACGGTCTACACCACCCTACGGACTCCCTCCACCACTCAGCTACCCAGCACAAGCGCCGGCGACCCCTAACCGACGATCATGGCGGACCACTGCCACGGTAAGCCGCGAAAACGCGTCACCGGCGAGGTAACGTCTAAATTGAGGCATGAAAAACGATGAGGGGCTCACAGTGATCCTATAGGTGATCTTGGCGGAGACGGAGATGCTCGGGAGTGGCCGGACCACAGCGAGGTGACCGCGGCGGTGCTCTGCTCGACCACGAGGAAGACAGCGGCGGTGCGGACACTCCAGGCGGTAGCAGTGGGCGCGAGTGAGCGGAACGGTGTGCTGGAGCAAGGCGGTTGCAAAGGAGCAGCTGGCGCGACCAGAGGGGATGCGACGAGGGCTACGGCGAGCGGCGGAGCAACGGTGGCGGCGGAAAACCGAGGAAGAGGAAAACTCGACCACGACGTGCTCGGTATTTATAGGACGATGCAAACGACCTTAACGCGATGTGTGGCCGGTCAAGAAGACGCTGAAGCAAGAGCTGGCGGTCGAAAATGCGCCTGGAAGGCGTTCGAAGCTCGCCGGCGTCGGCGGGAGGTGTTGTGCGGTGGTTGGCAGCGATTTCAAATAAATTACCGAATTGCCACTAGAAGTAAATTTCAAATTACTTTCAAATCTTCAATAGAAGTTGAAAATCTGTAAAAACAAAAGTTGTTCCATTTTCAAAGATCTACAACTTTCTCAATATGAACTTTTTCCAATTCGGCTTAGTTTTTGAAATTTGAATTTGAATTCAAAAAGGGACATTTTTTGGAAATCTGAAAAACCAAAATTACTTTGAATTTTGTATTGGAACTTCAAAAATTCAAAATACCAAAGTTGTACACCCAGGGCAGACCTACAACTTTGCTATTCAAAATATTTTCAAATTATGCATCCATTTTGAAATTGGATAGGGAAAATGAAAAGGGGACAATCTTGAGATTTGAATCTTTTCAAAATTACTTCAAATTTTACATTGAAACTTTGAAAACTCAAAACATCAAACTTGTAGCCCTTGAAAAGATCTACAAACTTGGTTTTACACTTTTTCCCAAATTTTGCTTAGATTTTGATCTATATCAAAAGGGGTAAAACTAGGGTTTCGTTTTTCAGGGTTTTCGGAAAAGTTTTGAATTGAAACTTGATTCTTTCTTAACTTGGGTTACTTAGGAATCACACCTTCACCCTAGGGTATCATTGAGTCAAGCCTCATATGGTTGACCAAATGGCTCCCTAGATTGACCAATTTGACTTAAGAAATTCCTTTAATAATTCCTCAAATTTGAATCGAAAAACTTATAACAAGCTTTGGATTCCAAACCCTAACTCAAACTTGAAGCTTTATTTTATAAGTTGGACTTGAGCTTACACCCTACACTTGGCACTAGTGTATAACACCATCATACACCTCAAATTACGCAGGGCATAAACTAAGTATTTGCGGTGATAGTCGAAATTAGGGTTTTTCGGATTTCGAACCACACAATAAGAAACACATCCAACCTAAGAATTCAAACTCATTTTAGTTGATGCATAACATTGTTAACCTAATCATGGATGATTTGCAGTGCAAATGATGACATGGCAGGTTTTTAGTTACTATAACACTAGGGGTGTTACAGCCCTTCCCCCTTAAAGAAATCTCGTCCCGAGATTTAAAGCCTTGGGTTAGGTAATGGAAAAGGAAACGTGTCGTACAAACACGTTCAAGACTTGTTCATAAAACAGGTAGGTATTTTACATTACAAGGTTTAAAAAGAATGAGTTACAATCTACAGAGGAAATTGTAACTTAGATAGAAGCAAAGAAGTCGGGAAAGTTCTCCAGCAAATAATCTTCAGATTCCCAGGTTGCTTCTTCTTCTGAATGTTGATTCCATTGAATCTTATACCACTTGATTGTTCTACTCCGTGTGACACGATCTTTTTGATCCAAAACTCTGACAGGATGCTCTGAATATGTTAGATCTGGCTCAAGCCCGACCCCCTCGAAATCAATCACTTGGTCAGGCACTTGTAGACACTTCTTTAGTTGTGACACATGGAACACATTGTGCACTGCTGAGAGTTGTTCAGGTAACCTTAAACGGTAAGCCACTTTACCAAATCGTTCCAGAATTTTAAACGGTCCAATATATCTGGGTGTCAATTTGCCTTTAACCCCAAATCGGTTAACTCCTTTCATGGGTGATACCTTCAAGTATACATAATCTCCGTTGTCGAACACTAGTGCTCGTCGTCTCTTATCTGCATAACTCTTTTGACGGGACTGTGCTATCTTTATATTATTTTGTATACGTCTGACTTTTTCTTCAGTTTCTTTTACTAAATCAACCCCGAAGAACCATCTCTCTCCTGATTCTGACCAATTTAGTGGAGTTCTGCATCGGCGCCCATACAGTGCTTCAAACGGTGCCATTTTGATACTTTCTTAATAACTGTTATTGTAAGAGAATTCTACTAAAGGTAAACAGTCATCCCAAGAATCCGAGTAATTAAGCACACAAGACCTCAACATATCTTCTAGAATCTGATTGACTCTTTCAGTCTGACCATCTGTTTGAGGATGATAAGTGGTACTATGTAGAAGTTGAGTACCCAGTGACTCATGTAAGTGCCTCCAAAAATTGCTAACAAATTGTGTACCTCTATCAGATACAATTGTCTTAGGTATCCCATGCAGACTGACAATTCTGTCAAAATATATCTTAGCATACCGGATAGTTGGATATGTAGTTTGAACTGGAATGAAATGTGCAGACTTAGTGAGGCGGTCCACAATAACCCAGATAGAATCAAACCCTTTTGCTGTTTTGGGCAAACCCACAATGAAATCCATATTGATATCTTCCCATTTCCAGGCTGGAATGGGTAATGACTGCAATGCTCCAGCTGACTTCATATGTACAACTTTTACTCTCTGACAGGTGTCACACCTGGCTATGTATCTGGCAATCTCAATCTTCATCTTGGTCCACCAGAATCTCTGTTTCAGATCATGATACATCTTATTACTTCCAGGATGGATGGAGAATTTGGTCAAATGTGCTTCATCCAGAATCAATTGACGTAACTCCGGAACCTTAAGTACAACCAAACGATCTTTGAACCAGAGGACCTCTGCTTCATCAATTCTAAAACATAACCCTTTTCCCTCTCTGACTTTTTCCTTTATGTGAACTATACCCTTATTTCCCTTCTGAGCAGAAATAATCTTTTCTCTTATAGTCGTTTCCACCGTGATATTGGCAACACTACCATGCTGAACTATTTCAATACTCAACTTTTCAATCTCATGGCACAAGGATAGATCAAACGGTTTCACTGTCAAACAGTTGCAATGAGTCTTTCAACTGAGGGCATCGGCAACCACATTTGCCTTACCCGGATGATAATGCACTTCTAAGTCATAGTCCTTTATCAATTCTAACCATCTTCGTTGGCGTATATTCAAATCAGACTGAGTGAAAATGTATTTCAAACTCTTGTGATCTGTATAGATGTGACACAGATTACCTAATAAATAATGCCGCCATATCTTCAAGGCATGAACAACAGCCGCTAACTCTAAATCATGGGTTGGATAGTGCTCTTCATGTTGTTTGAGTTGGCAAGAAGCATAAGCAATCACTCGACCTTCTTGCATCAACACACATCCAATACCAGTACCACAAGCGTCACAGTAGATGTCAAACGGCTTTTCAATATTTGGTTGAGCTAACACTGGAGCAGTGGTTAACAACCTTTTTAATGTCTGGAAAGCCTTCTCACATTCTGATGACCAAACAAATTTAACCTGAATCTTCAACAACTCAGTGATGGGTTTTGATATCTTCGAGAAATCAGGAATGAATCGTCGGTAATAACCCACCATTCCCAGGAAACTGCGAACCTGATGAACAGTACTTGGGGGCTTCCAATCTAATATATCCCTTACTTTACCAGGGTCAACAGGAACACCTTCTGCCGACAAAACATGTCCAAGAAATGGCACCTCATTAAGCCAAAACTCGCATTTGCTGAACTTAGCATACAGCTGATGTTCCCTCAGGCGACTGAGAACGATGCGTAAATGTTCCGCATGTTCTTTCTTGTTTTTGGAGTAAACCAAAATATCATCAATGAAGGCAACGACAAACTTGTCGAGTTCGGGCATGAAAACCGAATTCATGAGATACATGAAATGAGCGGGTGCATTGGTAAGACAAAAGGACATGACTAGATATTCATAAAGACCATATCTAGTAGTGAAAGCAGTCTTTGGAATGTCCTCAGGGCGAATTTTTATTTGGTGGTAGCCAGATCGGAGATCGATCTTAGAAAAGACTTTGGCTCCAGCAAGTTGATCAAAAAGTAGATCAATACGAGGCAGGGGATACTTATTCTTGATGGTCACTTCATTCAACGGACGATAATCAACACACAACCTTAGGGTTTTGTCCTTCTTTTTCACAAATATGGCTGGACATCCCCATGTTGAAGAACTGGGTTGAATAAAACCTTTATCACGCAACTCTTGTAATTGTATCTTGAGCTCTGCTAACTCTTTCGGTGGCATTCTGTATGCTCTTCTAGATATTGGGGCAGTGCCAGGTTTCAACTCAATTACAAATTCCACATCTCTGTTAGGAGGTAATCCAGGTAGATCATCTGGGAAAACATCCGGGAACTCGCAAACTACAGGTATATCACTGATTTCTTTCACAGAAGTTGCACAAACTCTTTCGACTGCTCTTTTCGATGTTTGAAGTTGGATAAGAAGTTGAGAACTACTATCAGGTAAGTTCAGTCTTATTGTTCTATTCAGAGTATCTATTACAGCTCCGTGCTGATACATCCAGTTCATGCCTAGGATCACATATATATCCTAATCCTTCAAAATTATCATGGACGTGGGAAAAGTATGCCCACCCAATTCTATAGGTACCTGACGTACCATTTCTTTAGTACACAGACGACCCCCGGGCGACTGTATAAAGAAGTTCTCTTTCGTTTCCCCAATTGGAATTGCATGTTTCACAACAAATGTACGATTGATGAATGTATGTGATGCGCCTGAATCAAAAAGCATAACTGCAGGGTGATTTGCGACAGGAAACATACCCATCATGACGGGCTCTCCTTCAGGTATTGCCTCGACCTACGTGTAAAAGACTCGTCCAGATTTCTTCTCGGCCTTGCCCTTCTGAGTATTCTGGTTAGTACCCCTCTGCTGATTCTGGTTCTGTTGTTGGGGCACAATAGCTTTCTGATAATTCTGATTATACTGCCTCGGGTATGGACACTCCCTCGAGAAATGCCCGGTCTTTCCGCAGTTATAACAGGGGTAATTAGTGATATTGTTGCCCTGCTGAAGTGGAGGACGAATGCCAAGAGCATTCGGCTGACGTGGATAGGATAGAGATGCAACAGGACGGACAAATGTCTGTTGCCGGGCTTGGAATTGTGGTGGACGAAAAGGAGGACGGAAATGATTTTGGGGATGGTAAATTATCTTCTGGCGCTTTTGATTGCCACCAGATGGTCCATACGACACCTTCTTCTTCTTAGCCTCTTTATGCTTCCGGTACTCTTCTTCTAACGAAAGAGCAATATCAATGGCCTCATGATAAGTCACATTCAGACAACCAGTCATCATAGTATGAATCTTCGAGTTCAGACCCCTCATAAAACAAGCTTGCTTCTTGCGATCAGAGTTGATTTGGTCAGCAGCATACTGTGATAGGTGATTGAACTTGCCCACATATTGCATTACTGTTTTGTCTCCCTGTTTCAGTGCAAGAAATTCCTCCAACTTTCTGATCATAATCCCTTCTGGAATAAAGTGAGCTCGGAAAGCCGCACGGAATTCCGTCCAGGTCACCCAATGACCAGCTGGCTGTGTAGCAAGGTGATTTCCCCACCATGCTCCGGTAGCACCCGGAAGCTGTTGGGCTGCAAACATCGGCTTCTGGTAGTCACTACACTCTATGAGTTCAAACTTTTGCTCAATAGTGCGGAGCCAGTCATCTGCTTCTAACGGTTCATCCGCTCTGGAAAACACTGGGGGCCGGGTATCAGTGAAATCCACATAAGTGGTCTCATTCCGGTGGTTATTCCGACCCTGATTGCCTGGTGGTGCATTGTGATTATTCTGAACCACTTCCCTTAGTAACCTAGCATTTTCGGCGGTAGCATTGACAAGGGCGAACATAGCCTCTGCCATATTTAGTGGAACGGGTGGTGGATTAGGGACACCATTCCCACCCTGTGCAGCCCCCGTACCATCATCATTATGAGCCATCTGTTGATAACAAGCCAAACTTTATTCACAAACTTTTATTGAACCTTTACAAAAGCGATTGCAAACACACCACGCAAATGCATTTATTTATATACAGGTCCGCACACATGCCGGACTTCCTGGTTAACTAAGGCTGACAACAAACATAAACTTCTAGCTACACACTGCACTTGACCAACTCAGTTCTCACGGTCAGTGTCCATTCCTGAAACATGACCTCCTTCATCGTCACTCTCGTTCACAGGCTCTATCTCTTCCGGATCTTCTTCTTCTTCTGACTCCTCTGCAGATTCCCCACCATCAGCGAGGATAACACCAGGGTCTAACTCAGCTGCACCAGGTGGAGGATGCACTTGATAGAACAACTTATGTACTTCCTCGTGGAGAACCTGATTACCTCCCTCTAGATCGTTAACATAGAACTGTAGCTCCTCAGCACATTCCCTGGCAACATCCTCTCGGTGCCATGCCTCATTCCTTTCCGTCACTAAGCGACCCATCATCCGCTCACAGCTCAGATGAGCCCCAGTGAGCCTTCGTAGCTGATTCTGTAACTCCCCGACCTGGATAGCGTCCGTAGCTCTATCACGTGTAGCCTGGGCTAACTCAGCGGAAAGCCTCTCTATCTCTGTCTGAGGGACAGTCCTACTGCCGCTAGCACTTTCGTCCCTGGGAGCAAGCTGGCGATGAGGATCTCCCTTTGGTCCGGTGGACTTGCGGGGCGTCAACTTAGTACGGGCCATCCTGTAGCGGGAAAAGGTAGAATTTAGGTAAGGATAGCTGGGGAGGATCTGAAGGTTAGCATGAATAGGATTGATACTACTTAACCCAAACCTCAGTAACGAGGAAGGTGTCACACCCGGTTTTCTAAAGAACAAAACCAGGCTAATCATATGTGTGCCCAGGAAGTCCACACATATGCCAGAATGAAAAAGTATCAGAAACAATGTTATTATATAACGTATACATAGCTAAATTAACACTTACATCAGAGTATCGCGGAATGGTGACTAAACTTCAGGCTCCATTCTTCTCAGGGACGGCTGACTGGGGGTAACATATGCCTAGCACTTCTACTAGTCTTCTGGAAACACCACTACACCTTTGTCCTTCTTCCGAGTAGCATCTTACTACACACTGGAGTGTGGGGGAAATAGCAAGAGTGAGTCCATGTCGAACTCAGCAAATATATCATGGGGTTCATGAGGCTCAAAAAGGCTAGACACTGTTTGACTGCATTTAGCTTTTATTCATCATGTAATTAGCAATTGAGTAGCATCAAGGTAATCCAATCCCATTAATGAATCAATGATCAATTGTAATAAGGATAATGAATAGCATTAACATGAGCATAATAATAACAACAATAATTAAGCATGAGATAACAATGGTGATCAACTATTCTGTAAGAATCCCCAAGGCCGCTCGTATCCGTGAGCACGGCTAGTATACCAGTTTTTAACTCTGCGCAGAGGTGTACACTTTCACTGTGAGTCATGATTTCCACATGCTAGGGGTCATGAATCCCCAAACACAAGAAACCATATAAAGCCATTCAAAAGTTCGTCTAACAAGTTAGGGCCATTAGATTCACTCGGCAGGCAGATGTAGAACCCCCCTTCCCAGTGGCACAACAACCGCAGCCTATACACACTAGGCCAGGGGCTCGCACTACACCCAACACCGCAGCCTATACACACTAGGCCAGGGGCTCGCACTACACCCAACGTGGCAAGCCTTTCTTACGCCATTTAAGGTAACCACTAACAAGCTAGAAAAGGTCTCTTGAACAACTAGAGCCAGAGCCATATAGCCCTCATAGCTGTACTGTATGTCCCGATTATCACTTACAGGTAAGTCCTTACGGAGAGTAACTAGAGCATTAAAATAACCCACATGCTCTAGCCCCCTTTCAACAGTAATAAAATCATCTTAGTTGGTTGATTGCATAATCCATTAGTCAAATTATAAGATCATTGTTCATAATTAAGCACTAGCAATTAGCTACCCAAATGCATAACCCAATAGGTGACAAGGAAACAAGATATCAATAGCTAAGTTATAATCTCTATGGTTGTCAAGGAGGACACATGCATATGTATGATAATTTCAGTGAATAGGTAACAAGGATAGTCCCATGTTATACTTGCCTTGATCAAAGTTCTCCGATAGATACTGCTGGTCCGGCTCAAAATAATACTCCTAATCGTCGTAGTACTGCTCACCGTCTAAATTCGATCACCAAGCATCAACATACAAACATTCCGAGCAAACATACATGAAGCAAACAAAAGATACAATTAGAACAGTACACCAACAATAGAAAAACATTTAGGAAAGCTTACAAAACTATTCTACACGTTACTACAATCACACAGACGTAAAGATCACGAAATTCGGATCTAAAACATGAAAGTTATGAATTCTCTAAGATTTCCTATAGATAAATAATTATTTTAATATAAACTCAAAAATTAAACTTTTCAAACCTACTGTACAGCTACACTAACATATAGAGCTTGCAAATACAAATCTAACGCAACTTGAACGAGTCAAATCGGAGTTAAAACGTGGAAGATATAGCCTAAACAGGATTGTATGTGTATATGTATTTCTATTGTATTTCGGGATTTGTTTTGCTAAAGAAAAACGGCCACAAAACACATCATGACCTCATATGACATCATCAAGCAGCAGTTGGATTAAAGCCGGGCAAAACTTGCATGGGTCACGGTTGGCTCAGGATGATTCTCTAGCTATATGTATTTTCATTGTAATTGAAAAGTCGATTAAAGTTACTAGTCATATTTTATTACAAACATTTCCCATGTTTATTGAAGTCATTCAAACTTTAGCTTGCAGAAGAAATTAACCTGCTACTCAAACTGCATTTGACGTGGTTGTAATTTAAAAACACATGGATGATAGCAATTAAACAATTTTAATATCTGCATACAAAATATCGACGTGCAGCTTCTAAGTTACTTTCAAATTAGAAAACTAATCATACGCGTAATAACTAAATTATATTTAATTAATTATGTATAAAAATATTGTATACATGACATTACGATTGCATCATCAAGCTATCAAGCTAGCAAGAGAGCAGAGCACGGCGGGTTGCTTTGCTAGCGCCGCTCCCTCGTGCATGTGGCGGTAGCATGGCCACCGTGGCTAAACCTCGGGTCCGAGCGACGGAACAGGAGGGACAAGCAAATTAAAAATAAGTGCTGAATAGATCAACATGGACGTGAGGAATTTCTCACCTCGTTGATGGCTGAAGATCGTGAAGTGATGGAGATGATACGTAGATGCTAGCAAAGCTTCTGAGTTCTAGCCTCGACTGGATTCTTAACTTCTTCATAACGTGGAGAAACCGGCAGCTGTGAGACGAAACTCGGCCTGGCGAGGGTCGCAGACTCGCAGTCGAGCATGGAGTCGACGATGCTACGGCCACGGATTCTCGTCGAGGAAAAGCACATGAGTTGCGGCAATGGAGCACAACAGCCAACAGAGATATAGCTCGTCGTGCGTCGGGTACGGCAGATCCGGACCTTCAGCAAAAGTTCTCCGCGACGGCGAGGCAGCAGATAGCGTCTGTGGTGGCTTCGGCGGATAGGCTGAGCTCCTCAACGAGATCGGTCGTGTGCGGCAGCGGCAGCGGCGGCGGCTAGGCTAGCAGATGGAAAAGATGAGGGCGCATCAGCGGCTTCGCCACACCCGAGATGTGAAGCTTGGCAACAGACTTACGCCAACAAAGAAACAGCGGAGCGAGCGGCAACATCGGCGGCGGCGGCAACAGCGGCGGCAACAGCGGCGGCGGCGGCAACAGCGGCGGCGGGCGACAATAGCGTCGGCAGCATAGGGCTTGGAAAACAGGGCTAGCAGGCAGGCCGGACATATATATAGGGAGGAAGACTCTCCACCTCCATGTCAACTAGCGATATGGTGCTAATTGACGTTGCACCCTCCATCTTTACTAATAGGCCTAATTAATTATTAAAGCCCATTAGTAAATAAATGAATAGACATTTAGGATTATTGCACACAAGCTTTGGTGGAAAATGAGATATTTATTATTTTCGGAATTAATTAATTTCATGGATAAAATAATTCTAGAAAAGTCCAGAATTATTATTTAAGCCGCGAAAAATACTCCGAAAGCTCCGAAAATTCGAGGGAATTTTCTAGAGACATTATGGAACATGAGGAACCCAAATAAAGTATTTGGAGCTTATGAAAAGATAGATGAAGAGATCAAGGAAAAGATTAAGCTCACGGAAGTTGAAATTTTAAATCCAGAAAATGCCAAAAAAATTTCCGGTGAGAAGTAAACGTCATCCTATGGTATTTTTTAAAAAAATAATAGCACTCACCAACACCAAAGACAAGCATCACACAAACACCACATTATCAAATTAATATGAAAAAGTTTAAAACCACAATTTTCTATATTTAAATTAGCAGCAACTTAACTTATCTAATAAATTTATTCAAACATTGAAATTATTTATTTTATTTAGTGTTTTTCATGCACAACCCAAAATAAAAAATTTTGGGTGTGACAAATCTACCCCACTTAACAGGAATCTCGTCTCGAGATTCGGAGAGACTAGGGAGAAAGATAAAGTTGATTTTGCAAATCTTCACGCTTCTCTGATCAACTCTTATCCAATGATAATGCCACAAGCTCATAACCAACTTTGTAAAGGTATCCTTTAGGCACTTACGATCCTTGTAGATGGTTTCAACAGTTTACCAACCCTAAGAAAAGATATCTGCGCTTGATAATGACTTTGCAACCATGTAGATAGCTGATGCTTCCAGGTGATGAAATAGAACATATAAACCTCCATCTTGTATCGTCTTTAGTTCGACAAACCCCCTTAAGAAGAGATCAATTGGAGAACACCAATGGATAGATTATATTTGTTTCTGAGTGATAACTATCATCATGTCCTTCTGACATCCCAAAGAAATTCATGAGCATATGCAAGAACAAGTAATCCTGCTCTTCCTCACGAGCAGAAAAACAGCAGTGCAGAAATACAGTTATAACTTGAGTTCTGTGAATCCGATGATATTGTAGTTTATACCGTTGGAAAGCTTATCAAATTTACTACAACTTTCTTATAGAACACTTCTCCAGATTCTGCAGTTAAGGTAGTCGAAAACTGTGCACAATAGAAACTATTCCAGGTTGCTGACAGCACAGATCCGTCGCCTTGTGATTTTCATAATTCCCAAACCATAATAGCTATCAGGGTGGTTCTTACAGTCAGAGAAAGATATTAAAGTCTACTATTGTCTAAAATTTATCCATGATTTTTGGGTGTCCAAAAATAGAGATATAAGCTAAGGAAGACAGACTGCTCTGAAAAGATAGGATAAGATAAAAATGAGATTCAGAGAGATTAGAGAGATAGATAACACTAATCTTCAAGTCTTCATGCTTCTTTGCTTTGCGTTGATGAGATATAAGACATGGATCAAGGATAGCCAAAAGATGACAAGAAAGATAAGGTTTGATCTTCAGTTCTTCGTACCTTGTTGCTTGAGATTGATGATGGTAACGGACACTACCCCACTTAACAAAGATTTTGTTCCACCTGGCAATGTCATTGAAGGCAACACTTTCTTTAAGGCTTGCTGCTAATGATAAGTCCATCACTTGAAACTTACTAAACATACTTGATATGGGGGTGATGTCATCTAAGTTTTCATGAAACTAACTATAGACTTCCAACATCTCCTTCCTATGTCGTCCAATGCTAACTTGTATAGAGTATGTTGAATTGAATGTTGAACTCCCAACTGATGATAGCTTGAAGTGAAGACTAGTCCTGACGAATACCCGAGCTTCTTGTAGACGATCCAACAAAGCACCGATCCCAAGCAAACAACACTAGCACATAAAGTAGACTTCCAATCATAGAGATAACCACTTCTTCCAAGTGAAGCACTAGGACATACAAAACCTTTATCTTGCAACACTCACAACTTTGCTACCCCTTAAGAAAAAGAAACTAGGGGACACCAAAGTAACTTGCATCTCCTTTTATACTAGATAACCATAATCATCTCTAATGTAAGATTCCAAGGCAAATCAATGAGATTCAAAGATATCCAATGATATATTCACTTATACAAGATAAGGAAGTAATGCAGAAAATTTCTGGGCGAATTCCAATTTTAACAGTTCAGTAAATAGGGCATAACTCGAGCTACAAAGATCCAAATGAAGTGATCTTTACATGGTTGGAAAGCTTATGAAATTATCTACAACTTTTATTAATAACACTTTTCCAGGTTCTGTCATTAAATTAATCAAAAACAGAGCTTAGCCAAAACTGTTCCAGAATTCCAGACTGTGCAGTAACCTCAACTTAGAACAGGTATATCTCTTAGCTCAAAATAGATAAAATGGTAAGTCCAGTGGGTTTGGAAAGATAGATAAGTCTAGTTATTCCCAGTAAAATTTCATAAATTTCTCATGTCCATATCTTGAGATATAATAGAAACATTGCAGACTGCTATAGAATCAGCATGCGGAGTATTACGTAAAACCTACCCCACTTAACATGGATCGAGCACTCCTCAAGACTTATACCTTCCGAGCCACTTTTGAAACACGAGAACAAGGCAACACACAAGCAACACATCAAGAAAAACAAGCACACATCATATCATCGGTACTACACGTGCTTCTTCAACAATGGTGGTCATCCTAATGGCACATTTGGAGATGATGAAAGGCCATCGAACTTTTGAACAAGGTAAGATCAGAAAACTTTTGGTAAAAACAACACAAATCAAAAACCAAGGAAGTAAGAAATAATAGCTCAAAGGAAGCTATATCAAGGAGGGATACAATAGGACAAGGAAGAGGAAATAGTCAAAATCAATGAGTCAAGGGATGACAAAATAGTTTTATAGTAAAATGAGTTTTAGAATACGTCCAGTGCTACTTGGCATACGTCCTACAGTCAACACCGCTCTGATACCACTCTGTCACACCTGGTTTTCTAAAGAACAAAACCAGGCTAATCATATGTGTGCCCAGGAAGTCCACACATATGCCAGAATGAAAAAGTATCAGAAACAATGTTATTATATAACGTATACATAGCTAAATTAACACTTACATCAGAGTATCGCGGAATGGTGACTAAACTTCAGGCTCCATTCTTCTCAGGGACGGCTGACTGGGGGTAAAATATGCCTAGCACTTCTACTAGTCTTCTAGAAACACCACTACACCTTTGTCCTTCTTCCGAGTAGCATCTTACTACACACTGGAGTGTGGGGGAAATAGCAAGAGTGAGTCCATGTCGAACTCAGCAAATATATCATGGGGTTCATGAGGCTCAAAAAGGCTAGACACTGTTTGACTGCATTTAGCTTTTATTCATCATGTAATTAGCAATTGAGTAGCATCAAGGTAATCCAATCCCATTAATGAATCAATGATCAATTGTAATAAGGATAATGAATAGCATTAACATGAGCATAATAATAACAACAATAATTAAGCATGAGATAACAATGGTGATCAACTATTCTGTAAGAATCCCCAAGGCCGCTCGTATCCGTGAGCACGGCAGTATACCAGTTCTTAACTCTGCGCAGAGGTGTACACTTTCACTGTGAGTCATGATTTCCACATGCTAGGGGTCATGAATCCCCAAACACAAGAAACCATATAAAGCCATTCAAAAGTTCGTCTAACAAGTTAGGGCCATTAGATTCACTCGGCAGGCAGATGTAGAACCCCCCTTCCCAGTGGCACAATAACCGCAGCCTATACACACTAGGCCAGGGGCTCGCACTACACCCAACGTGGCAAGCCTTTCTTACGCCATTTAAGGTAACCACTAACAAGCTAGAAAAGGTCTCTTGAACAACTAGAGCCAGAGCCATATAGCCCTCACAGCTGTACTGTATGTCCCGGTTATCACTTACAGGTAAGTCCTTACGGAGAGTAACTAGAGCATTAAAATAACCCACATGCTCTAGCCCCCTTTCAACAGTAATAAAATCATCTTAGTTGGTTGATTGCATAATCCATTAGTCAAATTATAAGATCATTGTTCATAATTAAGCACTAGCAATTAGCTACCCAAATGCATAACCCAATAGGTGACAAGGAAACAAGATATCAATAGCTAAGTTATAATCTCTATGGTTGTCAAGGAGGACACATGCATATGTATGATAATTTCAGTGAATAGGTAACAAGGATAGTCCCATGTTATACTTGCCTTGATCAAAGTTCTCCGATAGATACTGCTGGTCCGGCTCAAAATAATACTCCTAATCGTCGTAGTACTGCTCACCGTCTAAATTCGATCACCAAGCATCAACATACAAACATTCCGAGCAAACATACATGAAGCAAACAAAAGATACAATTAGAACAGTACACCAACAGTAGAAAAACATTTAGGAAAGCTTACAAAACTATTCTACACGTTACTACAATCACACAGACGTAAAGATCACGAAATTCGGATCTAAAACGTGAAAGTTATGAATTCTCTAAGATTTCCTATAGATAAATAATTATTTTAACATAAACTCAAAAATTAAACTTTTCAAACCTACTGTACAGCTACACTAACATATAGAGCTTGCAAATACAAATCTAACGCAACTTGAACGAGTCAAATCGGAGTTAAAACGTGGAAGATATAGCCTAAACAGGATTGTAGTGTATATGTATTTCTATTGTATTTCGGGATTTGTTTTGCTAAAGAAAAACGGCCACAAAACACATCATGACCTCATATGACATCATCAAGCTAGCAGTTGGATTAAAGCCGGGCAAAACTTGCATGGGTCACGGTTGGCTCAGGATGATTCTCTAGCTATATGTATTTTCATTGTAATTGAAAAGTCGATTAAAGTTACTAGTCATATTTTATTTACAAACATGTCCCATGTTTATTGAAGTCATTCAAACTTTAGCTTGCAGAAGAAATTAACTTGCTACTCAAACTGCATTTGACGTGGTTGTAATTTAAAAACACATGGATGATAGCAATTAAACAATTTTAATATCTGCATACAAAATATCGACGTGCAGCTTCTAAGTTACTTTCAAATTAGAAAACTAATCATACGCGTAATAACTAAATTATATTTAATTAATTATGTATACATGTATTTTCCATTGTATTTTGAGATTTATTTTTGTACAGGAAAACAGCCACAATATTGTATACATGACATTACGATTGCATCATCAAGCTAGCAAGAGAGCAGAGCACGGCGGGTTGCTTTGCTAGCGCCGCTCCCTCGTGCATGTGGCGGTAGCATGGCCACCGTGGCTAAACCCCGGGTCCGAGCGACGGAACAGGAGGGACAAGCAAATTAAAAATAAGTGCTGAATAGATCAACGTGGACGTGAGGAATTTCTCACCTCGTTGATGGCTGAAGATCGTGAAGTGATGGAGATGATACGTAGATGCTAGCAAAGCTTCTGAGTTCTAGCCTCGACTGGATTCTTAACTTCTTCATAACGTGGAGAAACCGGCAGCTGCGAGACGAAACTCGGCCTGGCGAGGGTCGCAGACTCGCAGTCGAGCATGGAGTCGACGATGCTACGGCCACGGATTCTCGTCGAGGAAAAGCACATGAGTTGCGGCAATGGAGCACAACAGCCAACAGAGATATAGCTCGTCGTGCGTCGGGTACGGCAGATCCGGACCTTCAGCAAAAGTTCTCCGCGACGGCGAGGCAGCAGATAGCGTCTGTGGTGGCTTCGGCGGATAGGCTGAGCTCCTCAACGAGATCGGTCGTGTGCGGCAGCGGCAGCGGCGGCGGCTAGGCTAGCAGATGGAAAAGATGAGGGCGCATCAGCGGCTTCGCCAGACCCGAGATGTGAAGCTTGGCAACAGACTTACGCCAACAAAGAAACAGCGGCGGCGGCGGCAACAGCGACGGCGGCGGCAATAGCGGCAGCAACAGCGGCGGCGGCGGCAACAGCGGCGGCGGGCGACAACAGCGTCGGCAGCATAGGGCTTGAAAAACAGGGCTAGCAGGCAGGCCGGACATATATATAGGGAGGAAGACTCTCCACCTCCATGTCAACTAGCGATATGGTGCTAATTGACGTTGCACCCTCCATCTTTACTAATAGGCCTAATTAATTATTAAAGCCCATTAGTAAATAAATGAATAGACATTTAGGATTATTGCACACAAGCTTTGGTGGAAAATGAGATATTTATTATTTTCGGAATTAATTAATTTCGTGGATAAAATAATTCTAGAAAAGTCCAGAATTATTATTTAAGCCGCGAAAAATACTCCGAAAGCTCTGAAAATTCGAGGGAATTTTCTAGAGACATTATGGAACATGAGGAACCCAAATAAAGTATTTGGAGCTTATGAAAAGATAGATGAAGAGATCAAGGAAAAGATTAAGCTCACGGAAGTTGAAATTTTAAATCTAGAAAATGCCAAAAAAATTTCCGGTGAGAAGTAAACGTCATCCTATGGTATTTTTAAAAAAATAATAGCACTCACCAACACCAAAGACAAGCATCACACAAACACCACATTATCAAATTAATATGAAAAAGTTTAAAACCATAATTTTCTATATTTAAATTAGCAGCAACTTAACTTATCTAATAAATTTATTCAAACATTGAAATTATTTATTTTATTTAGTGTTTTTCATGCACAACCCAAAATAGAAAATTTTGGGTGTGACAGAAGGTAAATTAACAGATTCATTAAGCATGATGCATGACTTAACATATGAACGATTATTAAAGATTTTTGAATTAAATGCACAAGGGTAACAGAACATAAACTTTATTTATAGGGCACTTTTAATATGCTATTCCACCAAAAGCTTTTAAACATGCCTAAAGATCTACTAGAGGAATAAAGATAGATAATAAGCATTTTGGACCAAAATAGTCAATTACATTTATTTGACCCAAATGTTTTGAAGTTTTTGAAATGTAATACTACAATCGCTCTGTCCATGATCATTCTGATACCAGCTGTGGTAGAACCTCCTAATTACTATGGCCCACCTGTACTGGTTATTGTCTTAAAGACTTCTAACCACTGTACAAGTGTACCACAGATCTTAAGAAGTCTGTCGGGTGTCCTCGGGAAACCCGAATCATCCATAATCTTTCGAGCAAGATCACATTACAGAGGCATCATAGTATTACAACAGTTTATATAATAAATTACATCAGAGTACAAAAGCAGAAGTCTTACATAACATAAGTTTACAAACTTGATGTTCCAAACTTATAAAACTTAAGTTTAGTGTTACAACCATAGTAGTGGAGTAGCATTATTAACATTATTACAACACCAAAACGCGATGCTCTGCCCAAGAGCCAAACATCCCTACTCGTCGTCACTTGCCGCAAAGACAGTCATGCAGCAGGGTCCAAAACACACCTGCTCATGAGATGCACCTGCAACAGGGGTTTAACAAACCCTGAGTACGAAAGTACCCAACAAGACTTAACCGACAAAACTAGTGGAACGACTCAGGAATGCAGGCTTAGGGGAAACAAGGTGAGGTTCCAGCAGGAAGTCAAGTTCTTTTGCATAAAAGCTACTAATGGTGAATCCTTAAGATCACGATTTTATTTCAATATTATTTATCAATAGAATGTAAGTGATCCTAATCTAGATCATATAACTCATTCAATATCTTTCTGATTCTCCGACCAAAGTTCCATTTCTTATCTATGATGTTGAACAGAGAATCGAGTCTCCTTAACCGAGGAGCAGCGACGATTCGAATCGATTAAACCCAGCTGGGGATTCCTAATCACACGACATATGTAGGACTCTAACCGACATATATCAACCTTCACTCGGATCCTCCAAAACATGACCGGGTCTAGCGCCACCCGAGAGTATAGTACACCTCCAATCCAGCCCTTGGCTACGAGGGTACACACTACTCTCGCCATCTCTCCACTCCCAGTGCGCGGTTGGCCGTTCACATGTTGGCGTTACCGAGGTCTTAGGCTTACCAGAGCATGTGATCAGTTACAAAGTCTCGACGCACACAGTTCAAACAACGGTACGGTCCTTAAGTGACTCAGTCGGAGACACTACAGGGGGACTCCTTTCCCGATGCAAGTCCACCGACCGGTCCCAAATTATCAACATTAACATTCATCAAGTGATTGTCCAACAACCCTTCAAACTTTGTTTAAAAGTTTTAAAGTTTTCTCATTAAGCAATGCTAAGCATACTAAGCATTTTTAAATCAAAACAGTAACAAGGATGGTATTGGAATATCAAGGATGATAATGCAGTAATTAGGTGATCACTCAACTCCTAGCACTTAATGCAATAGAGCCATAATAAAAGTTAAGTAAAACTTTTTAAATCTCAAGGTAAGTTTAGATGTAACCGGGGCTTGCCTTGGTCGACGGGAAACTCAGGCTCGGGTTCAGTACCACAGATGTCAAACCCTACTTCCACGGACGACGGTTCTTCTGCGGGGACGGGTTCGACTTCGGTACCCTCCTCTTTTACGGGAACTATACGTAATGATAATGCATGCTTTAGGATGATGAGATAATAAACATGATGCTCGATGGATGCTTGACAGAGTTAACAACTTGAGTACAACTTCCCTTCACGGTACAGTTGAACAACAAAAGCTTCTAACCTAACCCTAATCTAGGGTCCGATTACCCTAATCGACTTATTACGGGATTTTGTTAAGCACATGAAATAACAGTAATTAAGAATTAATAACATGATTAGGAAAGCTTAAGCAACCAATTAACAATGCTAAAGGTCATTAAGGGTTAATGATCTAAAGTCAACACTCAATCATAAAGTCAAGCAACATTAATTATTATGCCCTAATTACCTTATTAATCAATTAATTAATCAAAGCATAAGTTTAAGAATAAAAATTAACTTAATCCAATTAAGCTAAAATTTTTAATTTAAGAAGATTATATCATAATTAGATGATAAAACAATTTTCATGATTTTTGGATAAATGAATAAGCCTAGAAAAATTAATCAAGGACCACTTAAGAATTAAATGGACTAATTAAATAATCTATAAAAAGTACTTAAAAATTGGTATTTATTATTTTTATTAAATAGTACACTGTGAAAAAGGGTTACTCAAAAATTTTCACAATTTTTGGAATTATAAATAATTTATAACATAAATAACAAAACTGAAAATCATTTTACAATTTTGAAAAAGGAAAAACCAAAATTTCCAACGCGGGCTGCTTCTCCTCCTCCTCTCTCTCTCTCGGCCCGGCTCGTTTCTCCCGCGCTCTCGCCTGCTCGGCCCACCAGCGCGGCCTGCCAACGCGGCCCGCCCGCGCTCGCTCTCTCCCTCTCGCTGACGTGCTGGCCCCGCCTGTCATCGCCGACCTCCCGCTCTCCCTTCCCTTTGCTGCGGCACGGTGGCCAGCCGGCGACCGCGACCTCGACGTCCTACTTCTTCTCCACTATCACGGTCTACACCACCCTACGGACTCCCTCCACCACTCAGCTGCCCAGCACAAGCGCCGGCGACCCCTAACCGATGGTCATGGCGGACCACCGCCATAGTAAGCCGCGAAAACGCGTCACCGGCGAGGTAACGTCTAAATTGAGGCGTGAAAACGATGAGGGGCTCACAGCGATCCTGTAGGTGATCTCGGCGGAGACGGAGATGCTCGGGAGTGGCCGGACCACGGCGAGGTGACCACGGCGGTGCTCTGCTCGACCGCGAGGAAGACAGCGGCGGTGCGGACACTCCAGGCGGTAGCAGTGGGCGCGAGTGAGCGGAACGGTGCGCTGGAGCAAGGCGGTTGCAAAGGAGCAGCTGGCGCGACCAGAGGGGACGCGACGAGGGCTACAGCGAGCGGCGGAGCAACGGTGGCGGTGGAAAACCGAGGAAGACGAAAACTCGACCACGACGTGCTCGGTATTTATAGGACGATGCAAACGACCTCAACGCGACGTGTGGCCGATCAAGAAGACGTTGAAGCAAGAGCTGGCGGTCGAAAATGTGCCTGGAAGGCGTTCGAAGCTCGCCGGCGTCGGCGGGAGGTGGCGTGCGGTGGTTGGCAGCGATTTCAAATAAATTACCGAATTGCCACTGGAAGTAAATTTCAAATTACATTCAAATCTTCAATAGAAGTTGAAAATCTGTAAAAACAAAAGTTGTTCCATTTTCAAAGATCTAAAACTTTCTCAATATGAACTTTTTCCAATTCGGCTTAGTTTTTGAAATTTGAATTTGAATTCAAAAAGGGACATTTTCTGGAAATCTGAAAAACCAAAATTACTTTGAATTTTGTATTGGAACTTCAAAAATTCAAAATACCAAAGTTGTAAATCTAGGGCAGACCTACAACTTTGCTATTCAAAATATTTTCAAATTATGCCTCCATTTTGAAATTGGATAGGGAAAATAAAAAGGGGACAATCTTGAGATTTGAATCTTTTCAAAATTACTTCAAATTTTACATTGAAACTTTGAAAACTCAAAACATCAAACTTGTAGCCCTTGAAAAGATCTACAAACTTGGTTTTACACTTTTTCCCAAATTTTGCTTAGATTTTGATCTATATCAAAAGGGGTAAAACTAGGGTATCATTTTTCGGGGTTTTCAGAAAAGTTTTGAATTGAAACTTGATTCTTTCTTAACTTGGGTTACTTAGGAGTCACACCTTCACCCTAGGGTATCATTGAGTCAAGCCTCATATGGTTGACCAAACGGCTCCCTAGATTGACCAATTTGACTTAAGAAATTCCTTTAATAATTCCTCAAATTTGAATTCGAATTTGAATCGGAAAACTTGTAACAAGCTTTGGATTCCAAACCCTAACTCAAACTTGAAGCTTTATTTTATAAGTTGGACTTGAGCTTACACCCTACACTTGGCACTAGTGTATAACACCGTCATACACATCAAATTACGCAGGGCATAAACTAAGTATTTGCGGTGATAGTCGAAATTAGGGTTTTTCGGATTTCGAACCACACAATAAGAAACGCATCCAACCTAAGAATTCAAACTCATTTTAGTTGATGCATAACATTGTTAACCTAATCATGGATGATTTGCAGTGCAAATGATGACAAGGCAGGTTTTTAGTTACTATAACACCAGGGGTGTTACAAAACCGTGCACTTATCCTGCACTAAAACTAACAATGTCTCCAAACGGACCGAAACGAGCTTCCGTTTGAGTCTCGTCACCCAGGAGTACCATCTGGTGCATCCAAAACAATTTCTGATCCTATGGTACGTTTCACACAAACCGTGCACCTATCATGCATCAAAACTAATACTATCTCCAAAAGGACCGAAAGGAGATGCTACATGACCCACGTCACCTAGGAGTTCCATCGGGTGCGTCCAAAATGATTTATGGAGCTATGGTACGTTTGGTGCAAACTGTGGATCTATTTTGCACCGAGACTAACACTATCTCCAAACGGACTGAAATGAGATTCTACATGACCCACGTCACCTAGGAGTTGCATCGGGTGCGTCCAAAATGATATCCGAGCTTACGGTATCTTCGACGCAAACCGTGCACCTATCTTGAATCTAGATTAGCACTATCTCCAAACAGACCGAAACGAGCTTCCATTTGAGCCTCGTCAACCAGGAGTACCATCCGGTGCATCCAAAACAATTTCTGAGCATATGGTTCGTTTGGCGCAAACCGTGCATCTATCATGCACCGAAACTTACACTATCTCCAAAATGATTGAAACAAGATTCTACATGACCCACGTCACCTAGGAGTTCCATCAGGTTCGTCCAAAACGGTTTCTAAAGCTATGGTATGTTTGGTGCAAACTGTGGATCTATCCTGTGCCGATACTAACACAATCACCAAACGAGCCGAAACGAGATTCTACCTGAACCTCACCATGGAGTTCCATTGCGTGCGTCCAAAATGATTTCCGAGCTTACGGTATGTTCGGCACAAACCGTGCACCTATCTTGAATCAAGATTAGCACAATCTCCAAATGAACCAAAATGAGCTTCCATTTGAGCCTCGTCACCTAAGAGTACCATCCGGTGTGTCCAAAATGATTTATGAGGCTATGGTACGTTTGGCGCAAATAGTGCAACTATCATGAATCGAAACTAATACTATCTCCAAAAGGATCAAAACAAGATTCTACATGACCCACATCACCTAGGAGTTCCATCAGGTGTGTCCAAAATGGTTTCTAATGTTATGGTACGTTTGGTGCAAACTGTGGATCAATATTGCACCGATACTAACATTATCTCCAAATGATTCTACATGACCCACGTGACCTTGGAGTTCCATCGGGTGCATCCAATATAATTTTTGAGCTTGCAGAAAGTTCGGCGCAAACAGTGCACCTATATTAAATCAAGATTAGTACTATATCCAAACGAACCAAAACAAGCTTTCATTTGAGCCCACTTCACCTTGGAGTTGCATCGGGTGCGTCCAAATTGATCTATGGGGCTATGGTACGTTTGGTGCAAACTGTGGATCTATCTTGCACCGAGACTAACACTATCTCCAAATGGACCAAAACGAGATTCTACATGATCCACGTCACCAAGGAGTTCCATCGGGTGCATCCAAAATGATTTCTGAGCTTACAGTACGTTCGGCGCAAACCGTGCACCTATCTTGAATCTAGATTAGCACTATCTCCAAACAAACCGAAACGAGTTTCCATTTGAGCCTTGTCACCTAGGGGTGTCATCCGGTGTGTCCAAAATGATTTATGAGCGTATGGTACATTTGGCGCAAACCGTGCACTTATCTTGCACTAAAACTAACAATGTCTCCAAACGGACTAAAACGAGCTTCCATGTGAGTCTCGTCACCGAGGAGTACCTTCCGGTGTATCCAAAACAATTTCTGATCCTATGGTACATTTCGCACAAACCCACACCTATCATGCATTGAAACTAATACTATGTCCAAAAGGAGCGAAAGGAGATTCTACATGACCCACGTCACCTAGGAGTTCCATCGGGTGCGTCCAAAATGATTTATGGGGCTATGGTACGTTTGGTGCAAACTGTGGATCTATTTTGCACCGAGACTAACACTATCTCCAAACGGACCAAAATGAGATTCTACATGACCCACGTCACATAGGAGTTGCAACGGGTGCGTCCAAAATGATATCCGAGCTTACGGTATCTTCGTCGCAAACCGTGCACCTATCTTGAATCAAGATTAGCACTATCTTTAAACAGACCGAAACGAGCTTCCATTTGAGCCTCGTCACCCTGGAGTACCATCCGGTGCATCCAAAACAATTTCTGAGCATATGGTACGTTTGGCGGAAACCGTGCACCTATCATGCACCGAAACTTACACTATCTCTAAAAGGATCGAAATAAGATTCTACATGACCCACGTCACCTAGGAGTTCCATCAGGTTCATCCAAAATGGTTTCTAAAGCTATGGTACGTTTGGTGCAAATTGTGGATCTATCTTGCACCGATACTAATACTATCACCAAACGAACCGAAATGAGATTCTACCTGAACCTCACCATGGAGTTCCATTGGGTGCGTCCAAACTGATTTCCGAGCTTACGGTACGTTCGGCACAAACCGTGCACCTATCTTGAATCTAGATTAGCACATTCTCCAAACGAACCAAAATGAGCTTCCATTTGAGCCTCGTCACCAAGGAGTACCATCCGGTGTGTCCAAAACGATTTCTGAGGCTATGGTACATTTGGCGCAAATAGTGCAACTATCATGCATCGAAACTAATACTATCTCCAAAAGGATCAAAACGAGATTCTACATGACCCACGTCACCTAGGAGTTCCATCAGGTGCGTCCAAAATGGTTTCTAAAGCTATGGTACGTTTGTTGCAAACTGTGGATCAATCTTGCACCGATACTAACACTATCTCCAAATGATTCTACATGACCCACGTGACCTTGGAGTTCCATCGGGTGCATCCAATATAATTTTTGAGGTTGCGGAAAGTTCGGCGCAAACCGTGCACCTATATTAAATCAAGTTTAGCACTATATCCAAATGAACCAAAACAAGCTTTCATTTGAGCCCACTTCACCTTGGAGTTGCATCGGGTGCGTCCAAATTGATCTATGGGGCTATGGTACGTTTGGTGCAAACTGTGGATCTATCTTACACCCAGACTAACACTATCTCCAATGGACCGAAACGAGATTTTACATGATCCACGTCACCAAGGAGTTCCATCGGGTGCGTCCAAAATGATTTCTGAGCTTACGGTACGTTCGGCGCAAACCATGCACCTATCTTGAATCTAGATTAGCACTAACTCCAAACAAACCGGAACGAGCTCCATTTGAGCCTTGTCACCTAGGAGTGTCATCCGGTGTGTCCAAAATGATTTATGAGCCTATGGTACGTTTGGCGCAAACCGTGCACTTATCTTGCACTAAAACAAACAATGTCTCCAAACGGACCGAAACGAGCTTCCATTTGAGTCTCGTCTCCCAGGAGTACCATCCGGTGCATCCAAAACAATTTCTGATCCTATGGTACGTTTCGCACAAACCATGCACCTATCATGCATCGAAACTAACACTATCTCCAAAAGGACCGAAAGGAGATTCTACATGACCCACATAACGTAGGAGTTCTATCGGGTGCGTCCAAAAAGATTTATGGGGCTATGGTACGTTTGGTGCAAACTGTGGATCTATTTTGCACCGAGACTAACACTATCTCCAAATGGACCGAAATGAGATTCTACATGACCGACGTCACCTAGGAGTTGCATCGGGTGCGTCCAAAATGATATCCGAGCTTACGGTATCTTCGGCGCAAACCGTGCACCTATCTTGAATCAAGATTAGCACTATCTCCAAACAGACCGAAACGAGCATCCATTTGAGCCTCGTCAACCAGGAGTACCATCCAGTGCGTACAAAATGATTTCTGAAGCTGTGGTACATTTGGTACGTTTGGCGCAAACCGTGCATCTATCATGCTTCATCCAAAATGGTTTCTGAAGCTATGGTACGTTTGGTGCAAACTGTGGATCTATCCTGCACCGATACTAACACTATCACCAAACGAACCGAAACGAGATTCTACCTGAACCGCACCATGGAGTTCCATCGGATGCATCCAAAATGATTTCCGAGCTTACGGTACGTTCGGCGGAAACCGTGCACCTATCTTGAATCAAGATTAGCACTATCTCCAAATGGACCGAAACGAGCTTGCATTTGAGCCACGTCACCCAGAAATACCATCTGGTGCATCCAAAACAATTTCTGAGCCAATGGTACATTTGGCGCAAACTGTGCAACTGTCATGCACCGAAACTAACACTATCTCCAAGAGGACCGAAAGGAGATTCTACATGACCCACGTCACCTAGGAGTTCCATTGGGTGCGTCCAAAATGATTTATGAGGCTATGGTACGTTTGGTGCAAAGTGTGGATCTATCTTTCACCAAGACTAACACTATCTCCAAACGCACCGAAACAAGATTCTACATGACCCACATCACCTA
>CM039608.1:22363771-22410528 GCA_022457205.1 Saccharum spontaneum | reverse complement strand
TACCTTGTTCAAAAGTTCGATGGCCTTTCATCATCTCCAAATGTGCCATTAGGATGACCACCATTGTTGAAGAAGCACGTGTAGTACCGATGATATGATGTGTGCTTGTTTTTCTTGATGTGTTGCTTGTGTGTTGCCTTGTTCTCGTGTTTCAAAAGTGGCTCGGAAGGTATAAGTCTTGAGGAGTGCTCGATCCATGTTAAGTGGGGTAGGTTTTACGTAATACTCCGCATGCTGATTCTATAGCAGTCTGCAATGTTTCTATTATATCTCAAGATATGGACATGAGAAATTTATGAAATTTTACTGGGAATAACTAGACTTATCTATCTTTCCAAACCCACTGGACTTACCATTTTATCTATTTTGAGCTAAGAGATATACCTGTTCTAAGTTGAGGTTACTGCACAGTCTGGAATTCTGGAACAGTTTTGGCTAAGCTCTGTTTTTGATTAATTTAATGACAGAACCTGGAAAAGTGTTATTAATAAAAGTTGTAGATAATTTCATAAGCTTTCCAACCATGTAAAGATCACTTCATTTGGATCTTTGTAGCTCGAGTTATGCCCTATTTACTGAACTGTTAAAATTGGAATTCGCCCAGAAATTTTCTGCATTACTTCCTTATCTTGTATAAGTGAATATATCATTGGATATCTTTGAATCTCATTGATTTGCCTTGGAATCTTACATTAGAGATGATTATGGTTATCTAGTATAAAAGGAGATGCAAGTTACTTTGGTGTCCCCTAGTTTCTTTTTCTTAAGGGGTAGCAAAGTTGTGAGTGTTGCAAGATAAAGGTTTTGTATGTCCTAGTGCTTCACTTGGAAGAAGTGGTTATCTCTATGATTGGAAGTCTACTTTATGTGCTAGTGTTGTTTGCTTGGGATCGGTGCTTTGTTGGATCGTCTACAAGAAGCTCGGGTATTCGTCAGGACTAGTCTTCACTTCAAGCTATCATCAGTTGGGAGTTCAACATTCAATTCAACATACTCTATACAAGTTAGCATTGGACGACATAGGAAGGAGATGTTGGAAGTCTATAGTTAGTTTCATGAAAACTTAGATGACATCACCCCCATATCAAGTATGTTTAGTAAGTTTCAAGTGATGGACTTATCATTAGCAGCAAGCCTTAAAGAAAGTGTTGCCTTCAATGACATTGCCAGGTGGAACAAAATCTTTGTTAAGTGGGGTAGTGTCCGTTACCATCATCAATCTCAAGCAACAAGGTACGAAGAACTGAAGATCAAACCTTATCTTTCTTGTCATCTTTTGGCTATCCTTGATCCATGTCTTATATCTCATCAACGCAAAGCAAAGAAGCATGAAGACTTGAAGATTAGTGTTATCTATCTCTCTAATCTCTCTGAATCTCATTTTTATCTTATCCTATCTTTTCAGAGCAGTCTGTCTTCCTTAGCTTATATCTCTATTTTTGGACACCCAAAAATCATGGATAAATTTTAGACAATAGTAGACTTTAATATCTTTCTCTGACTGTAAGAACCACCCTGATAGCTATTATGGTTTGGGAATTATGAAAATCACAAGGCGACGGATCTGTGCTGTCAGCAACCTGGAATAGTTTCTATTGTGCACAGTTTTCGACTACCTTAACTGCAGAATCTGGAGAAGTGTTCTATAAGAAAGTTGTAGTAAATTTGATAAGCTTTCCAACGGTATAAACTACAATATCATCGGATTCACAGAACTCAAGTTATAACTGTATTTCTGCACTGCTGTTTTTCTGCTCGTGAGGAAGAGCAGGATTACTTGTTCTTGCATATGCTCATGAATTTCTTTGGGATGTCAGAAGGACATGATGATAGTTATCACTCAGAAACAAATATAATCTATCCATTGGTGTTCTCCAATTGATCTCTTCTTAAGGGGGTTTGTCGAACTAAAGACGATACAAGATGGAGGTTTATATGTTCTATTTCATCACCTGGAAGCATCAGCTATCTACATGGTTGCAAAGTCATTATCAAGCGCAGATATCTTTTCTTAGGGTTGGTAAACTGTTGAAACCATCTACAAGGATCGTAAGTGCCTAAAGGATACCTTTACAAAGTTGGTTATGAGCTTGTGGCATTATCATTGGATAAGAGTTGATCAGAGAAGCGTGAAGATTTGCAAAATCAACTTTATCTTTCTCCCTAGTCTCTCCGAATCTCGGGACGAGATTCCTGTTAAGTGGGGTAGATTTGTCACACCCAAAATTTTCTATTTTGGGTTGTGTATGAAAAACACTAAATAAAATAAATAATTTAAATGTTTGAATAAATTTATTAGATAAGTTAAGTTGCTGCTAATTTAAATATAGAAAATTGTGGTTTTAAACTTTTTCATATTAATTTGATAATGTGGTGTTTGTGTGATGCTTGTCTTTGGTGTTGGTGAGTGCTATTATTTTTTTAAAAATACCATAGGATGACGTTTACTTCTCACCGGAAATTTTTTTGGCATTTTCTGGATTTAAAATTTCAACTTCTGTGAGCTTAATCTTTTCCTTGATCTCTTCATCTATCTTTTCATAAGCTCCAAATACTTTATTTGGGTTCCTCATGTTCCATAATGTCTCTAGAAAATTCCCTTGAATTTTCGGAGCTTTCGGAGTATTTTTCGCGGCTTAAATAATAATTCTGGACTTTTCTAGAATTATTTTATCCATGAAATTAATTAATTCCGAAAATAATAAATATCTCATTTTCCACCAAAGCTTGTGTGCAATAATCCTAAATGTCTATTCATTTATTTACTAATGGGCTTTAATAATTAATTAGGCCTATTAGTAAAGATGGAGGGTGCAACGTCAATTAGCACCATATCGCTAGTTGACATGGAGGTGGAGAGTCTTCCTCCCTATATATATGTCCGGCCTGCCTGCTAGCCCTGTTTTCCAAGCCCTATGCTGCCGACGCTGTTGTCGCCCGCCACCGCTGTTGCCGCCGCCGCCGCTGTTGCCGCCGCTGTTGCCGCCGCCGCCGCTGTTGCCGCTCGCTCCGCTGTTTCTTTGTTGGCGTAAGTCTGTTGCCAAGCTTCACATCTCGGGTGTGGCGAAGCCGCTGATGCGCCCTCATCTTTTCCATCCGCTAGCCTAGCCGCCGCCGCTGCCGCTGCCGCACACGACCGATCTCGTTGAGGAGCTCAGCCTATCCGCCGAAGCCACCACAGACGCTATCTGCTGCCTCGCCGTCGCGGAGAACTTTTGCTGAAGGTCCGGATCTGCCGTACCCGACGCACGACGAGCTATATCTCTGTTGGCTGTTGTGCTCCATTGCCGCAACTCATGTGCTTTTCCTCGACGAGAATCCGTGGCCGTAGCATCGTCGACTCCATGCTCGACTGCGAGTCTGCGACCCTCGCCAGGCCGAGTTTCGTCTCACAGCTGCCGGTTTCTCCACGTTATGAAGAAGTTAAGAATCCAGTCGAGGCTAGAACTCAGAAGCTTTGCTAGCATCTACGTATCATCTCCATCACTTCACGATCTTCAGCCATCAACGAGGTGAGAAATTCCTCACGTCCATGTTGATCTATTCAGCACTTATTTTTAATTTGTTTGTCCCTCCTGTTCCGTCGCTCGGACCCGGGGTTTAGCCACGGTGTCCATGCTACCGCCACATGCACGAGGGAGCGGCGCTAGCAAAGCAACCCGCCGTGCTCTGCTCTCTTGCTAGCTTGATGATGCAATCGTAATGTCATGTATACAATATTGTGGCTGTTTTCCTGTACAAAAATAAATCTCAAAATACAATGGAAAATACATGTATACATAATTAATTAAATATAATTTAGTTATTACGCGTATGATTAGTTTTCTAATTTGAAAGTAACTTAGAAGCTGCACGTCGATATTTTGTATGCAGATATTAAAATTGTTTAATTGCTATCATCCATGTGTTTTTAAATTACAACCACGTCAAATGCAGTTTGAGTAGTAGGTTAATTTCTTCTGCAAGCTAAAGTTTGAATGACTTCAATAAACATGGGACATGTTTGTAAATAAAATATGACTAGTAACTTTAATCGACTTTTCAATTACAATGAAAATACATATAGCTAGAGAATCATCCTGAGCCAACCGTGACCCATGCAAGTTTTGCCCGGCTTTAATCCAACTGCTAGCTTGATGATGTCATATGAGGTCATGATGTGTTTTGTGGCCGTTTTTCTTTAGCAAAACAAATCCCGAAATACAATAGAAATACATATACACATACAATCCTGTTTAGGCTATATCTTCCACGTTTTAACTCCGATTTGACTCGTTCAAGTTGCGTTAGATTTGTATTTGCAAGCTCTATATGTTAGTGTAGCTGTACAGTAGGTTTGAAAAGTTTAATTTTTGAGTTTATATTAAAATAATTATTTATCTATAGGAAATCTTAGAGAATTCATAACTTTCACGTTTTAGATCCGAATTTCGTGATCTTTACGTCTGTGTGATTGTAGTAACGTGTAGAATAGTTTTGTAAGCTTTCCTAAATGTTTTTCTACTATTGGTGTACTGTTCTAATTGTATCTTTTGTTTGCTTCATGTATGTTTGCTCGGAATGTTTGTATGTTGATGCTTGGTGATCGAATTTAGACGGTGAGCAGTACTACGACGATTAGGAGTATTATTTTGAGCCAGACCAGCAGTATCTATCGGAGAACTTTGATCAAGGCAAGTATAACATGGGACTATCCTTGTTACCTATTCACTGAAATTATCATACATATGCATGTGTCCTCCTTGACAACCATAGAGATTATAGCTTAGCTATTGATATCTTGTTTCCTTGTCACCTATTGGGTTATGCATTTGGGTAGCTAATTGCTAGTGCTTAATTATGAACAATGATCTTATAATTTGACTAATGGATTATGCAATCAACCAACTAAGATGATTTTATTACTGTTGAAAGGGGGCTAGAGCATGTGGGTTATTTTAATGCTCTAGTTACTCTCCGTAAGGACTTACCTGTAAGTGATAACCGGGACATACAGTACAGCTGTGAGGGCTATATGGCTCTGGCTCTAGTTGTTCAAGAGACCTTTTCTAGCTTGTTAGTGGTTACCTTAAATGGCGTAAGAAAGGCTTGCCACGTTGGGTGTAGTGCGAGCCTCTGGCCTAGTGTGTATAGGCTGCGGTTGTTGTGCCACTAGGAAGGGGGGTTCTACATCTGCCTGCCGAGTGAATCTAATGGCCCTAACTTGTTAGATGAACTTTTGAATGGCTTTATATGGTTTCTTGTGTTTGGGGATTCATGACCCCTAGCATGTGGAAATCATGACTCACAGTTATAGTGTACACCTCTGCGCAGAGTTAAAAACTGGTATACTAGCCGTGCTCACGGATACGAGTGGCCTTGGGGATTCTTACAGAATAGTTGATCACCATTGTTATCTCATGCTTAATTATTGTTGTTATTATTATGCTCATGTTAATGCTATTCATTATCCTTATTACAATTGATCATTGATTCATTAATGGGATTGGATTACCTTGATGCTACTCAATTGCTAATTACATGATGAATAAAAGCTAAATGCAGTCAAACAGTGTCTAGCCTTTTTGAGCCTCATGAACCCCATGATATATTTGCTGAGTTCGACATGGACTCACTCTTGCTATTTCCCCCACACTCCAGTGTGTAGTAAGATGCTACTCGGAAGAAGGACAAAGGTGTAGTGGTGTTTCTAGAAGACTAGTAGAAGTGCTAGGCATATGTTACCCCCAGTCAGCCGTCCCTGAGAAGAATGGAGCCTGAAGTTTAGTCACCATTCCGCGATACTCTGATGTAAGTGTTAATTTAGCTATGTATACGTTATATAATAACATTGTTTCTGATACTTTTTCATTCTGGCATATGTGTGGACTTCCTGGGCACACATATGATTAGCCTGGTTTTGTTCTTTAGAAAACCGGGTGTGACACCTTCCTCGTTACTGAGGTTTGGGTTAAGTAGTATCAATCCTATTCATGCTAACCTTCAGATCCTCCCCAGCTATCCTTACCTAAATTCTACCTTTTCCCGCTACAGGATGGCCCGTACTAAGTTGACGCCCCGCAAGTCCACCGGACCAAAGGGAGTTCCTCATCGCCAGCTTGCTCCCAGGGACGAAAGTGCTAGCGACAGTAGGACTGTCCCTCAGACAGAGATAGAGAGGCTTTCCGCTGAGTTAGCCCAGGCTACACGTGATAGAGCTACGGACGCTATCCAGGTCGGGGAGTTACAGAATCAGCTACGAAGGCTCACTGGGGCTCATCTGAGCTGTGAGCGGATGATGGGTCGCTTAGTGACGGAAAGGAATGAGGCATGGCACCGAGAGGATGTTGCCAGGGAATGTGCTGAGGAGCTACAGTTCTATGTTAACGATCTAGAGGGAGATAATCAGGTTCTCCACGAGGAAGTACATCAGTTGTTCTATCAACTGCATCCTCCACCTGGTGCAGCTGAGTTAGACCCTGGTGTTATCCTCGTTGATGGTGGGGAATCTGCAGAGGAGTCAGAAGAAGAAGAAGATCCGGAAGAGATAGAGCCTGTGAACGAGAGTGACGATGAAGGAGGTCATGTTTCAGGAATGGACACTGACCGTGAGAACTGAGTTGGTCAAGTGCAGTGTGTAGCTAGAAGTTTATGTTTGTTGTCAGCCTTAGTTAACCAGGAAGTCCGGCATGTGTGCGGACCTGTATATAAATAAATGCATTTGCGTGGTGTGTTTGCAATCGCTTTTGTAAAGGTTCAATAAAAGTTTGTGAATAAAGTTTGGCTTGTTATCAACAGATGGCTCATAATGATGATGGTACGGGGGCTGCACAGGGTGGGAATGGTGTCCCTAATCCACCACCCGTTCCACTAAATATGGCAGAGGCTATGTTCGCCCTTGTCAATGCTACCGCCGAAAATGCTAGGTTACTAAGGGAAGTGGTTCAGAATAATCACAATGCACCACCAGGCAATCGGGGTCAGAATAACCACCGGAATGAGACCACTTATGTGGATTTCACTGATACCCGGCCCCCAGTGTTTTCCAGAGCGGATGAACCGTTAGAAGCAGATGACTGGCTCCGCACTATTAAGCAAAAGTTTGAACTCATAGAGTGTAGTGACTACCAGAAGCCGATGTTTGCAGCCCAACAGCTTCCGGGTGCTACCGGAGCATGGTGGGGAAATCACCTTGCTGCACAGCCAGCTGGTCATCGGGTGACCTGGACGGAATTCCGTGTGGCTTTCCGAGCTCACTTTATTCCAGAAGGGATTATGATCAGAAAGTTGGAGGAATTTCTTGCACTGAAACAGGGAGACCAAATAGTAATGCAATATGTGGGCAAGTTCAATCACCTATCATAGTATGCTGCTGACCAAATCAACTCTGATCGCAAGAAGCAAGCTTGTTTTATGAGGGGTCTGAACTCGAAGATTCATACTATGATGACTGGTTGTCTGAATGTGACTTATCATGAGGCCATTGATATTGCTCTTTCGTCAGAAGAAGAGTACCGGAAGCATAAAGAGGCTAAGAAGAAGAAGGTGTCATATGGACCATCTGGTGGCAATCAAAAGCGCCAGAAGATAATTTACCATCCCCAAAATCATTTCCGTCCTCCTTTTCGTCCACCACAATTCCAAGCCCGGCAACAGACATTTGTCCGTCCTGTTGCAGCTCTATCCTATCCACGTCAGCTGAATGCTCTTGGCATTCGTCCTCCACTTCAGCAGGGCAACAATATCACTAATTACCCCTGTTATAACTGCGGAAAGACCGGGCATTTCTCGAGGGAGTGTCCATACCCGAGGCAGTATAATCAGAATTATCAGAAAGCTATTGTGCCCCAACAACAGAACCAGAATCAGCAGAGGGGTACTAACCAGAATACTCAGAAGGGCAAGGCCGAGAAGAAATCTGGACGAGTCTTTTACACGTAGGTCGAGGCAATACCTGAAGGAGAGCCCGTCATGATGGGTATGTTTCCTGTCGCAAATCACCCTGCAGTTATGCTTTTTGATTCAGGTGCATCACATACATTCATCAATCGTACATTTGTTGTGAAACATGCAATTCCAATTGGGGAAATGAAAGAGAACTTCTTTATACAGTCGCCCGGGGGTCGTCTGTGTACTAAAGAAATGGTACGTCAGGTACCTATAGAATTGGGTGGGCATACTTTTCCCACGTCCATGATAATTTTGAAGGATCAGGATATATATGTGATCCTAGGCATGAACTGGATGTATCAGCACGGAGCTGTAATAGATACTCTGAATAGAACAATAAGACTGAACTTACCTGATAGTAGTTCTCAACTTCTTATCCAACTTCAAACACCGAAAAGAGCAGTCGAAAGAGTTTGTGCAACTTCTGTGAAAGAAATCAGTGATATACCTGTAGTTTGCGAGTTCCTGGATGTTTTCCCAGATGATCTACCTGGATTACCTCCTAACAGAGATGTGGAATTTGTAATTGAGTTGAAACCTGGCACTGCCCCAATATCTAGAAGAGCATACAGAATGCCACCGAAAGAGTTAGCAGAGCTCAAGATACAATTACAAGAGTTGCGTGATAAAGGTTTTATTCAACCCAGTTCTTCAACATGGGGATGTCCAGCCATATTTGTGAAAAAGAAGGACAAAACCCTAAGGTTGTGTGTTGATTATCGTCCGTTGAATGAAGTGACCATCAAGAATAAGTATCCCCTGCCTCGTATTGATCTACTTTTTGACCAACTTGCTGGAGCCAAAGTCTTTTCTAAGATCGATCTCCGATCTGGCTACCACCAAATAAAAATTCGCCCTGAGGACATTCCAAAGACTGCTTTCACTACTAGATATGGTCTTTATGAATATCTAGTCATGTCCTTTGGTCTTACCAATGCACCCGCTCATTTCATGTATCTCATGAATTCGGTTTTCATGCCCGAACTCGACAAGTTTGTCGTTGCCTTCATTGATGATATTTTGGTTTACTCCAAAAACAAGAAAGAACATGCGGAACATTTACGCATCGTTCTCAGTCGCCTGAGGGAACATCAGCTGTATGCTAAGTTCAGCAAATGCGAGTTTTGGCTTAATGAGGTGCCATTTCTTGGACATGTTTTGTCGGCAGAAGGTGTTGCTGTTGACCCTGGTAAAGTAAGGGATATATTAGATTGGAAGCCCCCAAGTACTGTTCATCAGGTTCGCAGTTTCCTGGGAATGGTGGGTTATTACCGACGATTCATTCCTGATTTCTCGAAGATATCAAAACCCATCACTGAGTTGTTGAAGATTTAGGTTAAATTTGTTTGGTCATCAGAATGTGAGAAGGCTTTCCAGACATTAAAAAGGTTGTTAACCACTGCTCCAGTGTTAGCTCAACCAAATATTGAAAAGCCGTTTGACATCTACTGTGACGCTTGTGGTACTGGTATTGGATGTGTGTTGATGCAAGAAGGTCGAGTGATTGCTTATGCTTCTCGCCAACTCAAACAACATGAAGAGCACTATCCAACCCATGATTTAGAGTTAGCGGCTGTTGTTCATGCCTTGAAGATATGGCGGCATTATTTATTAGGTAATCTGTGTCACATCTATACAGATCACAAGAGTTTGAAATACATTTTCACTCAGTCTGATTTGAATATGCGCCAACGAAGATGGTTAGAATTGATAAAGGACTATGACTTAGAAGTGCATTATCATCCGGGTAAGGCAAATGTGGTTGCCGATGCCCTCAGTTGAAAGACTCATTGCAACTGTTTGACAGTGAAACCGTTTGATCTATCCTTGTGCCATGAGATTGAAAAGTTGAGTATTGAAATAGTTCAGCATGGTAGTGTTGCCAATATCACGGTGGAAACGACTATAAGAGAAAAGATTATTTCTGCTCAGAAGGGAAATAAGGGTATAGTTCACATAAAGGAAAAAGTCAGAGAGGGAAAAGGGTTATGTTTTAGAATTGATGAAGCAGAGGTCCTCTGGTTCAAAGATCGTTTGGTTGTACTTAAGGTTCTGGAGTTACGTCAGTTGATTCTGGATGAAGCACATTTGACCAAATTCTCCATCCATCCTGGAAGTAATAAGATGTATCATGATCTGAAACAGAGATTCTGGTGGACCAAGATGAAGATTGAGATTGCCAGATACATAGCCAGGTGTGACACCTGTCAGAGAGTAAAAGCTGTACATCTGAAGTCAGCTGGAGCATTGCAGCCGTTACCCATTCCAGCCTGGAAATGGGAGATATCAATATGGATTTCATTGTGGGTTTGCCCAAAACAGCAAAAGGGTTTGATTCTATCTGGGTTATTGTGGACCGCCTCACTAAGTCTGCACATTTCATTCCAGTTCAAACTACATATCCAACTATCCGGTATGCTAAGATATATTTTGACAGAATTGTCAGTCTGCATGGGATACCTAAGACAATTGTATCTGATAGAGGTACACAATTTGTTAGCAATTTTTGGAGGCACTTACATGAGTCACTGGGTACTCAACTTCTACATAGTACCACTTATCATCCTCAAACAGATGGTCAGACTGAAAGAGTCAATCAGATTCTAGAAGATATGTTGAGGTCTTGTGTGCTTAATTACTCGGATTCTTGGGATGACTGTTTACCTTTAGTAGAATTCTCTTACAATAACAGTTATTAAGAAAGTATCAAAATGGCACCGTTTGAAGCACTGTATGGGCGCCGATGCAGAACTCCACTAAATTGGTCAGAATCAGGAGAGAGATGGTTCTTCGGGGTTGATTTAGTAAAAGAAACTGAAGAAAAAGTCAGACGTATACAAAATAATATAAAGATAGCACAGTCCCGTCAAAAGAGTTATGCAGATAAGAGACGACGAGCACTAGTGTTCGACAACGGAGATTATGTATACTTGAAGGTATCACCCATGAAAGGAGTTAACCGATTTGGGGTTAAAGGCAAATTGACACCCAGATATATTGGACCGTTTCAAATTCTGGAACGATTTGGTAAAGTGGCTTACCGTTTAAGGTTACCTGAACAACTCTCAGCAGTGCACAATGTGTTCCATGTGTCACAACTAAAGAAGTGTCTACAAGTGCCTGACCAAGTGATTGATTTCGAGGGGGTCGGGCTTGAGCCAGATCTAACATATTCAGAGCATCCTGTCAGAGTTTTGGATAAAAAAGATCATGTCACACGGAGTAGAACAATCAAGTGGTATAAGATTCAATGGAATCAACATTCAGAAGAAGAAGCAACCTGGGAATCTGAAGATTATTTGCTGGAGAACTTTCCCGACTTCTTTGCTTCTATCTAAGTTACAATTTCCTCTGTAGATTGTAACTCATTCTTTTTAAACCTTGTAATGTAAAATACCTACCTGTTTTATGAACAAGTCTTGAACGTGTTTGTACGACACGTTTCCTTTTCCATTACCTAACCCAAGGCTTTAAATCTCGGGACGAGATTTCTTTAAGGGGGAAGGGCTGTAACACCCCTGGTGTTATAGTAACTAAAAACCTGCCATGTCATCATTTGCACTGCAAATCATCCATGATTAGGTTAACAATGTTATGCATCAACTAAAATGAGTTTGAATTCTTAGGTTGGATGTGTTTCTTATTGTGTGGTTCAAAATCCAAAAAACCCTAATTTCGACTATCACCGCAAATACTTAGTTTATGCCCTACGTAATTTGAGGTGTATGATGGTGTTATACACTAGTGCCAAGTGTAGGGTGTAAGCTCAAGTCCAACTTATAAAATAAAGCTTCAAGTTTGAGTTAGGGTTTGGAATCCAAAGCTTGTTATAAGTTTTTTGATTCAAATTTGAGGAATTATTAAAGGAATTTCTTAAGTCAAATTGGTCAATCTAGGGAGCCATTTGGTCAACCATATGAGGCTTGACTCAATGATACCCTAGGGTGAAGGTGTGATTCCTAAGTAACCCAAGTTAAGAAAGAATCAAGTTTCAATTCAAAACTTTTCCGAAAACCCTGAAAAACGAAACCCTAGTTTTACCCCTTTTGATATAGATCAAAATCTAAGCAAAATTTGGGAAAAAGTGTAAAACCAAGTTTGTAGATCTTTTCAAGGGCTACAAGTTTGATGTTTTGAGTTTTCAAAGTTTCAATGTAAAATTTGAAGTAATTTTGAAAAGATTCAAATCTCAAGATTGTCCCCTTTTCATTTTCCCTATCCAATTTCAAAATGGATGCATAATTTGAAAATATTTTGAATAGCAAAGTTGTAGGTCTGCCCTGGGTGTACAACTTTGGTATTTTGAATTTTTGAAGTTCCAATACAAAATTCAAAGTAATTTTGGTTTTTCAGATTTTCAAAAAATGTCCCTTTTTGAATTCAAATTCAAATTTCAAAAACTAAGCTGAATTGGAAAAAGTTCATATTGAGAAAGTTGTAGATCTTTGAAAATGGAACAACTTTTGTTTTTACAGATTTTCAACTTCTATTGAAGATTTGAAAGTAATTTGAAATTTACTTCTAGTGGCAATTCGGTAATTTATTTGAAATCGCTGCCAACCACCGCACGCCACCTCCCGCCGACGCCAGCGAGCTTCAAACGCCTTCCAGGCGCATTTTCGACCGCCAGCTCTTGCTTCAGCGTCTTCTTGACCGGCCACACGTCGCGTTGAGGTCGTTTGCATCGTCCTATAAATACCGAGCACGTCGTGGTCGAGTTTTCCTCTTGGTTTTCCGCCGCCACTGTTGCTCCGCCGCTCGCCGTAGCCCTCGTCGCATCCCCTCTGGTCACGCCAGCTGCTCCTTTGCAACCGCCTTGCTCCAGCACACCGTTCCGCTCACTCGCGCCCACTGCTACCGCCTGGAGTGTCCGCACCGCCGCTGTCTTCCTCGCGGTCGAGCAGAGCACCGCCGCGGTCACCTCGCTGTGGTCCGGCCACTCCCGAGCATCTCCGTCTCCGCCAAGATCACCTACAGGATCACTGTGAGCCCCTCATCGTTTTTCATGCCTCAATTTAGACGTTACCTCGCCGGTGACGCGTTTTCGCGGCTTACCGTGGCGGTGGTCCGCCATGATCGTCGGTTAGGGGTCGCCGGCGCTTGTGCTGGGCAGCTGAGTGGTGGAGGGAGTCCGTAGGGTGGTGTAGACCGTGATAGTGGAGAAGAAGTAGGACGTCGAGGTCGCAGTTGCCAGCCGGCCACCGTGCCGCAGCGAAGGGAAGGGAGAGCGGGAGGTCGGGGATGACAGGCGGGGCCAGCACGTCAGCGAGAGGGAGAGAGCGAGCGTGGGTGGGCCGCGTTGGCAGGCCGCGCTGGTGGGCCGAGTAGGCGAGAGCGCGGGAGAAACAGGCCGGGCCGAGAGAGAGAGGAGGAGGAGAAGCAGCCCGCGTTGGAAATTTTGGTTTTTCCTTTTTCAAAATTGTAAAATGATTTTCAGTTTTGTCATTTATGTTATAAATTATTTATAATTCCAAAAATTGTGAAAAATTTTGAGTAACCCTTTTTCACTGTGTACTATTTAATAAAAATAATAAACACCAATTTTTAAGTACTTTTTATAGATTATTTAATTAGTCCATTTAATTCTTAAGTGGTCCTTAATTAATTTTTCTAGGCTTATTCATTTATCCAAAAATCATGAAAATTGTTTTATCATCTAATTATGATATAATCTTCTTAAATTAAAAATTTTAGCTTAATTGGATTAAGTTAATTTTTATTCTTAACTTATGCTTTTCTTAATTAATTGATTAATAAGGTAATTGGGGCATAATAATTAATGTTGCTTGACTTTATGATTGAGTGTTGACTTTAGGTCATTAACCCTTAATGACCTTTAGCATTGTTAATTGGTTGCTTAAGCTTTCCTAATCATGTTATTAATTCTTAATTACTGTTATTTCATGTGCTTAACAAAATCCCGTAATAAGTCGATTAGGGTAATCGGAACCTAGATTAGGGTTAGGTTAGAAGCTTTTGTTGTTCAATTGTACCGTGAAGGGAAGTTGTACTCAAGTTGTTAACTCTGTCAAGCATCCATCGAGCGTCATGTTTATTATCTCATCATCCTAAAGCATGCATTATCATTACGTATAGTTCCCGTAAAAGAGGAGGGTACCGAAGCCAAACCCGTCCCCATAGAAGAACCGTCGTCCGTGGAAGTAGGGTTTGACATCTGCGGTACTAAACCCGAGCCTGAGTTTCCCGTCGACCAAGGCAAGCCCCGGTTACATCTAAACTTACCTTGAGATTTAAAAAGTTTTACTTAACTTTTATTACGGCTCTATTGCATTAAGTGCTAGGAGTTGAGTGATCACCTAATTACTGCATTATCATCCTTGATATTCCAATGCCATCCTTGTTACTGTTTTGATTTAAAAATGCTTAGTATGCTTAGCATTGCTTAATGAGAAAACTTTAAAACTTTTAAACAAAGTTTGAAGGGTTGTTGGACAATCACTTGATGAATGTTAATGTTGATAATTTGGGACCGGTCGGTGGACTTACATCGGGAAAGGAGTCCCCCTGTAGTGTCTCCGACTGAGTCAGTTAAGGACCGTACCGTTGTTTGAACTGTGTGCGTCGAGACTTTGTAACTGATCACATGCTCCGGTAAGCCTAAGACCTCGGTAACGCCAACATGTGAACGGCCAACCACACACTGGGAGTGGAGAGATGGTGAGAGTAGTGTGTACCCTCGTAGCCAAGGGCTGGATTGGAGGTGTACTATACTCTCGGGTGGCGCTGGACCCGGTCATGTTTTGGAGGATCCGAGTGAAGGTTGATATATGTCGGTTAGAGTCCTACATATGTCGTGTGATTAGGAATCCCTAGCTGGGTTTAATCGATTCGAATCGTCGTTGCTCCTCGGTTAAGGAGACTCGATTCTCTGTTCAACATTGTAGTTAAGAAATGGAACTTTGGTCAGAGAATCAGAAAGATATTGAATGAGTTATATGATCTAGATTAGGATCACTTACATTCTGTTGATAAATAATATTGAAATAAAATCGTGATCTTAAGGATTCACCATTAGTAGCTTTTATGCAAAAGAACTTGACTTCCTGCTGGAACCTCACCTTGTTTCCCCTAAGCCTGCATTCCTGAGTCGTTCCACTAGTTTTGTCGGTTAAGTCTTGTTGAGTACTTTCGTACTCAGGGTTTGTTAAACCCCTGTTGCAGGTGCGTCTCATGAGCAGGTGTGTTTTGGACCCTGCTGCATGACTGTCTTTGCGGTAAGTGACGACGAGTAGGGATGTTTGGCTCTTGGGCAGAGCATCGCGTTTTGGTGTTGTAATAATGTTAATAATGCTACTCCACTACTATGGTTGTAACACTAAACTTAAGTTTTATAAGTTTGGAACATCAAGTTTGTAAACTTATGTTATGTAAGACTTCCGCTTTTGTACTCTGATGTAATTTATTATATAAACTGTTGTAATACTATGATGCCTCTGTAATGTGATCCTGCTCGGAAGATTGTGGATGATTCGGGTTTCCCGAGGACACCCGACAGACTTCTTAAGATCTGTGGTACACTTGTACAGTGGTTAGAAGTCTTTAAGACAATAACCAGTATAGGTGGGCCATAGTAATTAGGAGGTTCTGCCATAGGTTTGCGCCAAACGTACCATAGGCTCATAAATCATTTTGGACACACCGGATGACACTCCTAGGTGACAAGGCTCAAATGGAAGCTCGTTCCAGTTTGTTTGGAGTTAGTGCTAATCTAGATTCAAGATAGGTGCATGGTTTGCGCCGAATGTACCGTAAGCTCAGAAATCATTTTGGACGCACCCGATGGAACTCCTTGGTGACGTGGATCATGTAGAATCTCATTTCAGTCCATTTGGAGATAGTGTTGGCCTCGGTGCAAGATAGATCCACAGTTTGCACCAAACGTACCATAGCCCCATAGATCAATTTGGACGCACCCGATGCAACTCCAAGGTGAAGTGGGCTCAAATGAAAGCTTGTTTTGGTTCATTTGGATATAGTGCTAATCATGATTTAATATAGGTGCACGATTTGCGCCGAACTTTCCGCAAGCTCGAAATTTATATTGGATGCACCCAATGGAACTCCAAGGTCACGTGGGTCATGTAGAATCATTTGGATATAGTGTTAGTATCAGTACAAGATTGATCCACAGTTTGCACCAAACGTACCATAGCTTTAGAAACCATTTTGGACGCACCTGATGGAACTCTTAGGTGACGTGGGTCATGTAGAATCTCGTTTTGATCCTTTTGGAGATAGTATTAGTTTCGATGCATGATAGTTGCACTATTTGCGCCAAACGTACCATAGCCTCAAAAATCGTTTTGGACACACCGGATGGTACTCCTAGGTGACGAGGCTCAAATGGAAGCTCATTTTGGTTCGTTTGGAGATTGTGCTAATCTTGATTCAAGATAAGTGCACGGTTTGTGCCGAACGTACCGTAAGCTCACAAATCAGTTTGGACGCACCCGATGGAACTCCATGGTGAGGTTCAGGTAGAATTTTGTTTCGGTTCCTTTGGTGATAGTATTAGTATCGGTGCAAGATAGATCCACAGTTTGCACCAAGTGTACCATAGCTTTAGAAACCGTTTTGGATGAACCTGATGGAACTCCTAGGTGGCGTGGGTCATGTAGAATCTTATTTCGATCCTTTTGGAGATAGTGTAAGTTTCGGTGCATGATAGGTGCACGGTTTCCGCCAAACGTACCATATGCTCAGAAATCGTTTTGGATGCACCGGATGGTACTCCTAGGTGACGAGGCTCAAATGGAAGCTCGTTTCGGTCTGTTTGGAGATAGTGCTAATCTTGATTCAAGATAGGTGGACGGTTTGCGCTGAAGATACCGTAAGCTCGGATATCGTTTTGGACGCACCCGATGCAACTCTTAGGTGATGTGGGTCATGTAGAATCTCATTTCGGTCCATATGGAGATAGTGTTACTCTCGGTGCAAAATAGATCCACAGTTTGCACCAAACGTACCATTGCCCCATAAATCATTTTGGACGCACACGATGGAACTCCTAGGTGACGTGGGTCATGTAGAATCTCCTTTCGGTCCTTTTTGGAGATAGTGTTAGTTTTGATGCATGATAGGTGCACGGTTTGTGCCAAACGTACCATAGGATCAGAAATTGTTTTGGATGCACCAGATGGTACTCCTGGGTGATGAGACTCAAATGGAAGCTCTTTCGGTCCGTTTGGAGACATTGTTAGTTTTAGTGCAAGATAAGTGCACAGTTTGCGCCAAATGTACCATAGGCTCATAAATCATTTTGGACACACCAGGTGACACTGCTAGGTGACAAGGCTCAAATGGAAGCTTGTTCCAGTTTGTTTTGAGATAGTGCTAATCTAGATTCAAGATAGGTGAACGGTTTGCGCCGAACGTACCGTAAGCTCAGAAATCATTTTGGATGCACCCGATGGAACTCCTTGGTGACGTGGATCATGTAGAATCTTGTTTCGGTTCATTTGGAGATAGTGTTAGTCTCAGTGCAAGATAGATCCACAGTTTGCACCAAACGTACCATAGCCCCATAGATCAATTTGGACGCACCCGATGCAACTCCAAGGTGAAGTGGACTCAAATGAAAGCTTGTTTTGGTTCATTTGGATATAGTGCTAATCTTGATTTAATATAGGTGCACGGTTAGCGCCGAAATTTCCGCAAGCTCGAAAATTATATTGGATGCACCCGATGGAACTCCAAGGTCACGTGGGTCATGTAGAATCATTTGGAGATAGTGTTAGTATCGGTGCAAGATTGATCCACAGTTTATACCAAATGTACCATAGCTTCAGAAACCGTTTTGGACGCACCTGATGGAACTCCTAGGTGACGTGGGTCATGTAGAATCTTATTTCGATCCTTTTGGAGATAGTGTAAGTTTCGGTGCATGATAGGTGCACGGTTTCTGCCAAACGTACCATATGCTTAGAAATCATTTTGGATGCACCGGATGGTACTCCTGGGTGACGAGGCTCAAATGGAAGCTCGTTTCGGTCTGTTTGGAGATAGTGCTAATCTTGATTCAAGATAGGTGCATTGTTTGCGCCGAAGATACTGTAAGCTCAGATTCATTTTGGACGCACCCGATGCAACTCCTAGGTGACGTGGGTCATGTAGAATCTCATTTCGGTCCGTTTGGAGATAGTGTTAGTCTCGGTGCAAAATAGATCCACAGTTTGCACCAAATGTACCATAGCCCCATAAATTATTTTGGACGCACCTGATGGAACTCCTAGGTGACGTGGGTCATGTAGAATCTCCTTTCGGTCCTTTTGGAGATAGTGTTAGTTTCGATGCATGATAGGTGCACGATTTGTGCGGAACGTACCATAGGATCAGAAATTGTTTTGGATGCACCAGATGGTACTCCTGGGTGACCTGACTCAAATGGAAGCTTGTTTTGGTCCGTTTGGAGACATTGTTAGTTTTAGTGCAAGATAAGTGCACGGTTTGCGCCAAACGTACCATAGGCTCATAAATCATTTTGGACACACCGGATGACACTCCTAGGTGACAAGGCTCAAATGGAAGCTCGTTCTGGTTTGTTTGGAGATAGTGCTAATCTAGATTCAAGATAGGTGCACGGTTTGCGCCGAACGTACCGTAAGCTCAGAAATCATTTTGGACGCACCCGATGGAACTCCTTGGTGACGTGGATCATGTAGAATCTCGTTTCGGTCCATTTGGAGATAGTGTTAGTCTCGGTGCAAGATAGATCCACAGTTTGCACCAAACGTACCATAGCCCCATAGATCAATTTGGACGCACCCGATGCAACTCCAAGGTGAATAGCTCTCAAATGAAAGCTTGTTTTGGTTCATTTGGATATAGTGCTAATCTTGATTTAATATAGGTGCACGGTTCGCGCCGAACATTCCGCAAGCTCGAAAATTATATTGGATGCACCCGATGGAACTCCAAGGTCACGTGGGTCATGTAGAATCATTTGGAGATAGTGTTAGTATCGGTGCAAGATTGATCCACAGTTTGTACCAAACGTACCATAGCTTCAGAAACCGTTTTGGATGCACCTGAGGGAACTCCTAGGTGACGTGGGTCATGTAGAATCTCGTTTTGGTCCTTTTGGAGATAGTATTAGTTTCGATGCATGATAGTTGCACTATTTGCGCCAAACATACCATAGCCTAAGAAATCGTTTTGGACACACCGGATGGTACTCCTAGGTGACGAGGCTCAAATGGAAGCTCATTTTGGTTCGTTTGGAGATTGTGCTAATCTTGATTGAAGATAGGTGCACGATTTGTGCTGAACGTACCGTAAGCTCAGAAATCAATTTGGAGGCACCCGATGGAACTCCTGGTGAGGTTTAGGTATAATCTCGTTTCAGTTCGTTTGGTGATAGTATTAGTATCAATGCAAGATAGATCCACAGTTTGCACCAAACGTACCATAGCTTCAAAAACCGTTTTGGACGAACCTAATGGAACTCCTTGGTGATGTGGGTTATGTAGAATCTTATTTCGATCCTTTTGGAGATAGTGTAAGTTTCGGTGCATGATAGGTGCACAGTTTCCGCCAAACATACCATATGCTCAGAAATCATTTTGGATGCACCGGCTGGTACTCCTGGGTGACGAGGCTCAAATGGAAGCTCGTTTCGGTCTGTTTGGAGATAGTACTAATCTTGATTCAAGATAGGTGCACGGTTTGCGCCGAAGATACCATAAGCTCCGATATCATTTTGGACGCACCCGATGCACCTCCTTGGTGACGTGGGTCATGTAGAATCTCATTTTGGTCCGTTTGGAGATAGTGTTTGTCTCAGTGCAAAATAGATCCACAGTTTGGACCAAAGGTACCATAGCCCCATAAATCATTTTGGACGCACCCGATGGAACTCCTAGGTGACGTGGGTCATGTAGAATCTCCTTTCGTTCCTTTTGGAAATAGTTTTAGTTTCGATACATGATAGGTGCACGGTTTGTGCCAAATGTACCATAGGATCAGAAATTGTTTTGGATGCACCGGATGGTACTCCTGGGTGACGAGACTCAAATGGAAGCTCGTTTCGGTCTGTTTGGAGATAGTGCTAATCTAGATTCAAGATAGGTGCATGGTTTGCGACGAACGTACCGTAAGCTTAGAAATAATTTTGGACGCACCTGATGGAACTCCTTGGTGACATGGATAATGTAGAATGTCGTTTCGGTCCATTTGGAGATAGTGTTAGTCTCGGTGCAAGATAAGTCCACACTTTGCACCAAATGTACCATAGCCCCATAAATCATTTGGACGCACCCGATGGAACTCCATGGTGAGGTTCAAGTAGAATCTCGTTTCGGTTCATTTGGTGATAGTGTTAGTATCGGTGCAAGATAGATCCACAGTTTGCACCAAATGTAATATAGCTTCAGAAACCGTTTTGGACGAACCTGATGGAACTCCTAGGTGATGTGGGTCATGTAGAATCTTGTTTCGATTCTTTTGGAGATAGTGTAAGTTTTGGTGCATGATAGATGCACGGTTTGTGCAAAATGTACAAAATGTACTGCAGCTTCAGAAATCATTTTGTACGCATTGGATGGTACTCCTGATTGACGAGGCTCAAATGGATGCTCGTTTCGGTCTGTTTGGAGATAGTGCTAATCTTGATTCAAGATAGGTGTACGGTTTGCGCCAAAGATACCATAAGCTCGGATATCATTTTGGACGCACTCGATGCAACTCCTAGGTGACGTTGGTCATGTAGAATCTCGTTTCGGTCTGTTTGGAGATAGTGTTAGTCTCGGTGTAAAATGGATCCACAGTTTGCACCAAACGTACCATAGCCCCATAAATCATTTTGGACGCACCCGATGGAACTCCTAGGTGACATGGGTCATGTAGAATCTCCTTTCGGTCCTTTTGGAGATAGTGTTAGTTTCGATGCATGATAGGTGCATGGTTTGTGCTAAACATACCATAGGATCAGAAATTGTTTCGGATGCACTAGATGGTACTCCTGGGTGACGAGACTCAAATGGAAGCTCGTTTCGGTCCGTTTGGAGACATTAATAGTTTTAGTGCAAGATAAGTGCACGGTTTGCGCCAAACGTACCATAGGCTCATAAATCATTTTGGACACACCGTATGATACTCCTAGGTGAGAAGGCTCAAATGGAAGCTCTTTCCGATTTGTTTGGAGATAGTGCTAATCTAGATTCAAGATAGGTGCACGGTTTGCGCCGAATGTACCGTAAGCTGGGAAATCATTTAGACGCACCCGATGGAACTCCTTGGTGACATGGATCATGTAGAATCTCGTTTCAGTCCATTTGGAGATAGTGTTAGTCTCGGCGCTAGATAGATCCACAGTTTGAACCAAATGTACCATAGCCTCATAAATCATTTTGGACACACCTGATGGCACTCCAAGGTCACGTGGGACATGTAGAATCGTTTGGAGATAGTGTTAGTATCGGTGCAAGATAGATCCACAGTTTGCACCAAACGTACCATAGCTTCAGAAACCATTTTGGACGCACCTGATGGAACTCCTAGGTGACGTGGGTCATGTAGAATCTCATTTTGATCCTTTTGGAGATAGTGTTAGTTTCGATGCATGATAGTTGCACTATTTGCGCCAAACGTACCATAGCCTCAGAAATGATTTTGGACACACTGGATGGCACTCCTAGGTGATGAGGCTCAAATGGAAGCTCATTTTGGTTCGTTTGGAGATTGTGCTAATCTTGATTTAAGATAGGTGCATGGTTTGTGCCGAACGTACCGTAAGCTCGGAAATCATTTTGGACGCACCCGATGGAACTCCTAGGTGACAAAGGTCATTTAGAAACTCGTTTTGATCCTTTTGGAGATATTGTTAGTTTCATAGCATGATAGGTGCACGGTTTGCGCCAAACGTACCATAGACTCAAAAATTATTTTGGATCCACCGGATAGTACTCCTGGGTGATGAGGCTCAAATGGAAGCTCGTTTCGGTCCGTTTGGAGACAGTGTTAGTCTCAGTGCAAGATAGGTGCACGGTTTGCGCCAAATGTACAACAGCTTCAGAAATCATTTTGTACGCACTAGATGGTACTCGTGGTTGGTGAGGCTCAAATGGATGCTCATTTCGGTCTGTTTGGAGATAGTGCTAATCTTGATTTAAGATAGGTGCACGGTTTCTGCCGAACGTACCGTAAGCTTGGAAATTATTTTGGATGCACCCGATGGAACTCCAAGGTGACGTGTGTCATGTAGAATCTCGTTTCGGTTCATTTGGTGATAGTGTTAGTATTGGTGCAAGATAGGTCCATAGTTTGCACCAAACGTACCAATGCTTCAGAAACCGTTTTGGACGCACCTTATGGAACTCCTAGGTGACGTGGGTCATGTAGAATCTCGTTTCAATCCCTTTTCAGATAGTGTTTGTTTCGGTGCATGATATTTGCACAATTTGCGCCAAATGTACCATAGGCTCAGAAGTCATTTTGGACACATTGTGCTAATCTTGATTCAAGATAGGTGCACGGTTTGTGCCGAATGTACTATAAGCTCGGAAATCATTTTGGACGCACCTGATGGAACACCTAGGTGATGTGGGTCATGTAGAATCTCATTTAAGTCTATTTGGAGAGAGTGTTGGTCTCAGTGCAAGATAGATCCACACTTTGCACCAAACGTACCATAGCCCCATAAATCATTTTGGACGCACCCGATGGAACAGCAAGGAGACATAGGTCATGTAGAATCTTGTTTCGATCTATTTGGAGATAGTGTTGGTCTTGGTGCAAGATAGATCCACAGTTTGCACCAAACGTACCATAGCCTCATAAATCATTTTGGACACACCCGATGGAACTCATAGCTCACATGGGTTATGTAGAATCTGCTTTCGGTCCTTTTGGAGATAGTGTTAGTTTCGGTGCATGATAGGTGCATGGTTTGCGCCAAATGTACCATAGGCTAAGAAATTGTTTTGGATGCACCGGATGGTACTCCTGGGTCACGAGGCTCAAATGGAAGCTCATTTCGGTCCATTTGGAGACAGTGTTAATCTTGATTCAAGATAAGTGCACAGTTTGCGCGGAAGATACCGTTAGCTCGTAAATCATTTTGGACGCACCCGATGGAACTCCTATGTGACATGGGTCATGTAGAATCTCGTTTCGGTCCATTTGGAGATAGTGTTAGTCTTGGTGCAAGATAGATCCACACTTTGCACCAAACATACCATAGCCCCATAAATCGTTTTGGACGCACCCGATGGAACTCTGAGGTGACGTGGGTCATGTCGAATCTCGTTTCGGTGCATTTGGGGATAGTGTTAGTCTCGGTGCAAGATAGATACACAGTTTGCACCAAACGTACCATAGCCTCATAAATCATTTTAGATGCACCCGATGGAACTCCTAGGTGATGTGGGTCATATAGAATCTCCTTTCGGTCAATTTGAAGATAGTGTTAGTTTCGGTGCATGATAGGTGCACGGTTTGCGCCAAACGTACCATAGGCTCAAAAATTGTTTTGTATGCACCGGATGGTCCTCTTGGGTGATGAGGCTCAAATGGATGCTCAGTTTGGTCCGTTTGGAGATAGTGTTAGTCTCGGTGCAAGATAGATGCACGGTTTGCGCCAAATGTAATGTAGCCTCAGAAATCATTTTGGACGCACTGGATGGTACTCCTTGGTGACGAGGCTCAAATGGAAGCTCGTTTCGGATCGTTTGAAGATAGTGCTAATCTTGATTCAAGATAGGTGCATGGTTTGCGCTGAACGTACTGTAAGCTCGGAAACATTATGGCCACATCCGATGGAACTCCTACATGACATGGGTCAAGTAGAATCTCGTTTCGGTGCATTTGGAGATAGTGTTGGTCTTGGTGCAGGATAGATCCACAGTTTGCACCAAACGTACCATAGCCTCATAAATCATTTTAGACGCACCCGATGGAACTCATAGCTCACATGGGTTATGTAGAATCTGCTTTCGGTCCTTTTGGAGATAGTGTTAGTTTCAGTGCATGATAGGTGCACGGTTTGCGCCAAATGTACCATAGGCTAAGAAATTGTTTTGGATGCACCGGATGGTACTCCTGGGTCACGAGGCTCAAATGGAAGCTCATTTCGGTCCATTTGGAGACAGTGTTAATCTTGATTCAAGATAGGTGCACAGTTTGCGCGGAAGATACCGTTAGCTCGTAAATCATTTTGGACGCACCCGATGGAACTCCTATGTGACATGGGTCATGTAGAATCTCGTTTCGATCCATTTGGAGATAGTGTTAGTCTTGGTGCAAGATAGATCCACACTTTGCACCAAATGTACCATAGCCCATAAATCGTTTTGGACGCACCCGATGGAACTCTGAGGTGACGTGCGTCATGTCGAATCTCGTTTCGGTGCATTTGGGGATAGTGTTAGTCTCGGTGCAAGATAGATACACAGTTTGCACCAAACGTACCATAGCCTCATAAATCATTTTAGATGCACCCGATGGAACTCCTAGGTGATGTGGGTCATATAGAATCTCCTTTCGGTCAATTTGAAGATAGTGTTTGTTTCGGTGCATGATAGGTGCACGGTTTGCGCCAAACGTACCATAGGCTCAAAAATTGTTTTGTATGCACCGGATGGTCCTCTTGGGTGAAGAGGCTCAAATGGATGCTCTGTTTGGTCCGTTTGGAGATAGTGTTAGTCTCGGTGCAAGATAGATGCATGGTTTGCGCCAAATGTAATGTAGCCTCAGAAATCATTTTGGACGCACTGGATGGTACTCCTTGGTGACGAGGCTCAAATGGAAGCTCGTTTTGGATCGATTGAAGATAGTGCTAATCTTGATTCAAGATAGGTGCATGGTTTGTGCTGAACGTACTGTAAGCTCGAAAACATTATGGACACATCCGATGGAACTCCTACCTGACATGGGTCAAGTAGAATCTTGTTTCGGTGCATTTGGAGATAGTGTTAGTCTTAGTGCAAGATAGATCCACAGTTTGCACCAAACGTACCATAGCCTCATAAATCATTTTGGACACACCCGATGGAACTCATAGTTGACATGGGGTATGTAGAATCTCCTTTCAGTCCTTTTGGAGATAGTGTTAGTTTCGGTGCATGATTGGTGCACGGTTTGCGCCAAACGTACCATAGGCTAAGAAATTGTTCTGGATGCACCGGATGCTACTCTGTTTTGGATGCACCAGATGCTACACCTAGGTGACGAGGCTCAAATTGAAGCTCGTTTCGGTCCGTTTGGAGATAGTGTTAATCTTGATTCAAGATAGGTTCAAGGTTTGCGCCGAAGATACCGTAAGCGTGGAAATCATTTTGGAAGCACCCGATGGAACTCCTAGGTGACGTGGGTCATGTAGAATCTCGTTTCGGTCCATTTGGAGATAGTGTTAGTCTCGGTGCAAGATAGATCCACAGTTTGCACCAAACGTACCATAGCCCCATAAACAATTTTGGACGCACCCGATGGAACTCCTAGTTGATGTGGGTCATGTCGAATCTCAATTCGGTGCATTTGGAGATAGTGTTAGTCTCGGTGCAAGATAGATCCACAGTTTGCACCAAACGTACCATAGCCTCATAAATCATTTTAGAGGCAACCGATGGAACTCCTAGGTGACGTGGGTCATATAGAATCTCCTTTTGGTCAATTTGAAGATAGTGTTAGTTTCAGTGCATGATAGGTGCACCGTTTGTGCCAAACGTACCATAGGCTCAGAAATTGTTTTGGATGCACCGGATGGTCCTGCTGGTTGATGAGGCTCAAATGGAAGCTCATTTCGGTCCGTTTGGAAATAGTGTTAGTGTCGGTTTGCGCCAAATGAACCGTAGCCCCAGAAATCATTTTGGACGCACTGGATGGTAGTCCTAGGTGACGAGGCTCAAATGGAAGCTCGTGTCAGTTCGTTTGGAGATACTGCTAATCTTGATTCAAGATAGGTGCACGGTTTGCGCCGAACGTATCGTAAGCTCAGAAATCATTTTGGATGCATCCGATGGAACTCCAACGTGATGTGGGTCTTGTAGAATATCGTTTCAGTCTATTTGGAGATAGTGTTAGTCTCGGTGCAAGATAGATCAATAGTTTGCACAAAACGTACCATCGCCTCACAAATCATTTGGATGCACCTGATGGAACACCTAGCTGACGTGGGTTATGAAGAATCTCCTTTCGGTCCTTTTGGAGATAGTGTTTGTTTTGGTGCTTCATAGGTGCACGGATTGTGCCAAACGCATAGGCTCATATATTGTTTTGGATGCACCGGATGGTACTCCTGGGTGACGAGGCTCAAATGGAAGCTCGTTTCGGTCCGTTTGGAGACAGTGTTAGTTTCAGAGCAAGATATGTGCACAGTTTGCACCAAAGGTACCATAGGCTCAGAAATCGTTTTGGACACAATGGATGGCACTCCTAGGTGACGAGGCTCAACTAGAAGCTCGTTTTGGTGCGTTTGGAGATTGTGCTAATCTTGATTCAAGATAGGTGCACGGTTTGTGCCGAATGTACCGTAAGCTCCGAAATCATTTTGGACACACCCGATGGAACTCCTATGTGACGTAGGACATGTAGAATCTTGTTTCTTTCCATTTGGAGATAGTGTTAGTCTCGGTGCAAGATAGATCAACAATTTGCACCAAACGTACCATAGCCTCATAAATCATTTTCGACGCACCCGATGGAACTGCTAGCTGACGTGGGTTACGAAGAATCTCCTTTCGGTCCTTTTGGACATAGTGTTTGTTTCGGTGCTTGATAGGTGCACGGATTGTGCCAAACGCATAGGCTCAGAAAATTGTTTTGGATGCACCGGATGGTACTACTGGGTGACGAGGCTCAAATGGAAGCTCGTTTCGGTCTGTTTCGAGAAAGTGTTAGTTTCAGTGCAAGATAGGTGCAACGGTTTGCGCCAAACGTACCATAGGCTCAGAAATCATTTTGGATGCACCCGATGGAACTCCTAGGTGATGTGGGTCATGTAGAATCTCGTTTCGGTCCATTTAGAGATAGTGTTAGGATCGATGCAATATAGATCCACAGTTTGCACCAAACGTACTATAGCTTCAGAAACCGTTTTGGACGCAACTGATGAAACTCGTAGATGACATGGGTCATATAGAATCTCGTTTCGATCCTTTTGGAGATAGTGTTAATTTTGGTGCATTATAGGTGCATAGTTTGCGCCAACCATACCATAGGCTCAGAAATTATTTTGGATGCACTGTTTGGTACTCCTGGGTGACGAGGCTCAAATGGAAGCGCGTTTCGGTCTATTTGGAGACAATGTTAGTTTCAGTGCAAAATAGGTGCACAGTTTGCACCAAACATACCATAGGCTCAGAAATCGTTTTGGACACAATGGATGGTGCTCCTAGGTGACGAGGCTCAACTGGAAGCTCGTTTCAGTTCATTTGGAGATTCTGCTAATCTTGATTCAAGATAGGTGCACGGTTTGTGCCGAACCTACCGTAAGCTTAGAAATCATTTTGGACGCACCCGATGGAACTCCTAGGTGACGCAGGACATGTAGAATCTCATTTCGGTCCATTTGGAGATAGTGTTAGTCTCGGTGCAAGATAGATACACAGTTTGCACCAAACGTACCATAGCCTCGGAAATCATTTTGGACGCACCCAATGGAACTCCTAGGTGACGTGGGTAATATAGAATCTTGTTTTGGTCCATTTGGAGATAGTGTTAGTCTCGGTGCAAGATAGATCCACACTTTGCACCAAACGTACCATAGCCCCATAAATCATTTTGGACCCACCCGATGGAACTCCTAGGTGACATGGGTCATGTCGAATCTCATTTCGGTGCATTTGGGGATAGTGTTAGTCTCGGTGCAAGATAGATCCATAGTTTGCACCAAACGTACCATATCCTCATAAATCATTTTAGACGCACCCCATGGAACTCCTTAGGTGACGTGGGTCATATAGAATCTCCTTTCGGTCAATTTGAAGATAGTGTTAGTTTTGGTGCATGATAGGTGCACGGTTTGCGCCAAATGTACCATAGGCTCAAAAATTGTCTTGTATGCACCGGATGGTCCTCCTGGGTGATGAGGCTCAAATGGAAGCTCATTTTGGACCATTTGGAGACAGTATTAGTCTCGGTGCAAGATAGATGCACGGTTTGCGCCAAATGTACCGTAGTCTCAGAAATCATTTTGGGCGCGCTAGAAGGTACTCCTAGGTGACGAGGCTCAACTGGAAGCTCGTATCAGTTCATTTGGAGATTCTGCTAATCTTGATTCAAGATAGGTGCACGGTTTGTGCCGAACCTACCGTAAGCTTCAAAATCATTTTGGACGCACCCGATGGAATTCCTAGGTAACGTAGGACATGTAGAATCTCGTTCTGGTCTGTTTGGAGATAGTGTTAATCTTGATTCAAGGTAGGTGCATGGTTTGCGCCGAAGATACCGTAAGCTCAGATATCATTTTGGACGCACCCGATGGAACTCCAAGGTGATGTGGGTCATGTAGAATCTCATTTCGGTCCATTTGGAGATAGTGTTAGTCTCGTTGCAAGATAGATCCACAGTATGCACCAAACTTACCATAGCGCCATAAATCATTTTGGACGCACTCGATGGAACTCCTAGGTGATGTGGGTCTTGTCAAATCTCGTTTCGGTGCATTTGGAGATAGTGTTAGTCTCGGTGCAAGATAGATCCACAGTTTGCACCAAACGTACCATAGCCTCATGAATCATTTTAGACACACCCCATGGAACTCCTAGGTGACGTGGGTCATATAGAATCTCCTTTCGGTCAATTTGAAGATAGTGTTATTTTCGGTGCATGATAGGTGCACGGTTTGCGCCAAACGTACCTTAGGCTCAAAATTGTTTTGGATGCACCGGATGGTCCTCCTGGTTGATGTGGCTCAAATGGAAGCTCATTTTGGTCCGTTTGGAGATAGTGTTAGTCTCGGTGCAAGATAGATGCACGGTTTGCGCCAAATGTACCGTAGCCTCAGAAATCATTTTGGACGCACTGGAAGGTACTCCTAGCTGACGAGGCTCAACTGGAAGCTCGTATCAGTTCATTTGGAGATTCTGCTAATCTTGATTCAAGATAGGTGCACGGTTTGTGCCGAACCTACGGTAAGCTTCGAAATCATTTTGGACGCACCCGATGGAATTCCTAGGTAACGTAGGACATGTAGAATCTCGTTCCGGTCCGTTTGGAGACAGTGTTAATCTTGATTCAAGGTAGGTGCACGGTTTGCGCCGAAGATACCGTAAGCTCAGATATCATTTTGGACGCACCCGATGGAACTCCTAGGTGATGTGGGTCATGTAGAATCTCGTTTCGGTCCATTTGGAGATAGTGTTAGTCTCGGTGCAAGATAGATCCACAGTATGCACCAAACGTACCATAGCGCCATAAATCATTTTGGACGCACTCGATGGAACTCCTAGGTGATGTGGGTCATGTCGAATCTCGTTTCGGTGCATTTGGAGATAGTGTTAGTCTCGGTGCAAGATAGATCCACAGTTTGCACCAAACGTACCATAGCCTCATGAATCATTTTAGACGCACCCCATGGAACTCCTAGGTGACGTGGGTCATATAGAATCTCTTTTCGGTCAATTTGAAGATAGTGTTATTTTTGGTGCATGATAGGTGCACGGTTTGCGCCAAACGTACCTTAGGCTCAAAAATTGTTTTGGATGCACCGGATGGTCCTCCTAGTTGATGTGGCTCAAATGGAAGCTCATTTTGGTCCGTTTGGAGATAGTGTTAGTCTCGGTGCAAGATAGATGCACGGTTTGCGCCAAATGTACCGTAGCCTCAGAAATCATTTTGGACGCACTGGATTGTACTCCTAGGTGACGAGGCTCAAATGGAAGCTCGTTTCGGTTCGTTTGGAGATAGTGCTAATCTTGATTCAAGATAGGTGCACGGTTTGCGCCGAACGTACTGTAAGCTCAGAAATCATTATGGACGCATCCAAGAGAACTCCTACGTGACGTGGGTCATGTAGAATCTCGTTTCGGTGCATTTGGGGATAGTGTTAGTCTCGGTGCAGGATAGATTCACAGTTTGCACCAACTTACCATAGCCTCATAAATCAATTTAGACGCACCAAATGGAACTCCTAGGTGACGTGGGCTATGTAGAATCTCCTTTCGGTCCTTTTGGAGACAGTGTTAGTTTTTGGTGCTTGATAGGTGCACAGTTTGTGCCACACGTACCATAGGCTAAGAAATTGTTTTGGATGCATTGGATGGTACTCCTGGGTGACGAGGCTCAAATGGAAGCTCGTTTCAGTCCGTTTGGAGATAGTGTTAATCTTGATTCAAGATAGGTGCTCGGTTTGCGCCGAAGATACCGTAAGCTCAGATATCATTTTGGACGCACCCGATGGAACTCCTAGGTGACGTGGGTCATGTAGAATCTCGTTTCGGTCCATTTGGAGATAGTGTTAGTCTCGGTGCATGATAGATCCACAGTTTGCACCAAACGTACCATAGCGCCATAAATCATTTTGGATGCACCCGATGGAACTCCTAGGTGATGTGGGTCATGTCGAATCTCGTTTCGGTGCATTTGGAGACAGTGTTAGTCTCGGTACAAGATAGATCCACAGTTTGCACCAAACGTACCGTAGCATCATAAATCATTTTAGACGCACCCGATGGAATTCCTTCGTGACATGGGCCATATAGAATCTCCTTTCAGTCAATTTGAAGATAGTGTTAGTTTCGGTTCATGATAGGTGCACGGTTTGCGCAAAATGTACCATAGGCTCAAAAATTATTTTGGTTGCACCGGATGGTCCTCCTGGTTGATGTGGCTCAAATGGAAGCTCATTTCGGTCTGTTTGGAGATAGTGTTAGTCTTGGTGCAAGATAGATCCACGGTTTGCGCCAAATGTACCGTAGCCTCAGAAATCATTTTGGACGCACTGGATGGTACTCCTAGGTGACGAGGCTCAAATGGAAGATCGTTTCAGTTCGTTTAGGGATACTGCTAATCTTGATTCAAGATAAGTGCACAGTTTGCGCCGAACGTATCGTAAGCTCGAAAATCATTTTGAACACATCCGATGGAACTCCAACATGACGTGGGTCATGTAGAATCATTTCAGTCCATTTGGAGATAGTGTTAGTCATAGATCAACAGTTTGCACCAAACGTACCATAGCCTCATAAATCATTTTGGACGCACCCGATGGAACTCCTAGCTGATGTGGGTTATGAAGAATCTCCTTTTCGGTCCTTTTGGAGATAGTGTTTGTTTCTGTGCTTGATAGGTGCACAATGTGATGTGGGTTATGAAGAATCTCCTTTTCGGTCCTTTTGGAGATAGTGTTTGTTTCTGTGCTTGATAGGTGCACAAATTGTGCCAAACGCATAGGCTCAGAAATTGTTTTGGATGCATGGGATGGTACTCCTTGGTGACGAGGCTCAAATGGAAGCTTATTTCGGTCAGTTTGGGGACAGTGTTAGTTTCAGTGCAAGATAGGTGCACAGTTTGCGCCAAATGTACCGTAGGCTCAGAAATCGTTTTGGACACAATGGATGGTACTCCTAGGTGACGAGGCTCAACTGGAAGCTCGTTTCGGTTTGTTTGAAGATTGTGCTAATCTTGATTCAAGATTGGTGCACGGTTTGTGCCGAATGTACCGTAAGCTCCGAAATCATTTTGGACGCACCCGATGGAACTCCTAGGTGACGTAGGACATGTAGAATCTTGTTTCGGTCCATTCGGAGATAGTTGTAGTCTCGGTGCAAGATAGATACTCCATCCCAAATTATAAGACGTTTGACTTTTTTGACACCAAGTTTGACTACTCGTCTTATTCAAAAAATTTGTGTAAACATAGTCAAATTTTAGTCATTCTTGAAGAACTTTTATTAATAAAGCAAGCCACGATAAAAGAAGTGATATTTTGTAAATTTTTTTGAATAAGACGAGTGGTCGAACTTGGTGTCAAAAAAGTCAAACGTCTTATAATTTGGGATGGACCTAGTACATAGTTTGCACCAAACGTACCATAGCCATAGAAATCATTTTGGACGCACCCGATGGAACTCCTAGGTGATGTGGGTCATGTAGAATCTTGTTTTGGTCCATTTGGAGATAGTGTTAGTCTCGGTGCAAGATAGATCCACACTTTGCACCAAATGTACCATAGCCCCATAAATCATTTTGGACGCACCCGATGGAACTCCTAGGAGACGTGGGTCATGTAGGATCTCCTTTTGGTCCTTTTGGAGATAGCATTAGTTTTGGTGCATGACAGGTGCATTGTTTGCGCAAAAGATACCATAGGCACATAAATTGTTTCGGATGCACTGGATGGTACTCCTAGGCGACGAGGCTCAAATGGAAGCTCGTTTCAGTCCGTTTGGAGATAGTGCTAATCTTCATTCAAGATAGGTGCACGGTTTGCGCCGAACGTACCGTAAGCTCGAAAATTATTTTGGACCACCCGATGGAACTCCAAGGTGACGTGGGTCATGTAGAATCTTGTTTCGATCCTTTTGCAGATAGTGTTAGTTTCGGTGCATGATAGTTGCACAATTTGCGCCAAATGTACCATAGCCTTAGAAATCATTTTGGATGCCCCTAATGGAACTCCTAGGTGATGAGGCTCAACTTGTAGCTCGTTTCGGTTCGTTTGGAGATTGTGCTAATCTTAATTCAAGATAGGTGCACGGTTTGTGCCGAACGTACTATAAGCTCGGAAATCATTTTGGATGCTGCCGATGGAACTCCTAGGTGAAGTGGGTTATGTAGAATCTCGTTTCGGTCTATTTGGAGATAGTGTTAGTCTCGGTGGAAGATAGATCCACAGTTTGCACCAAACATACCATAGCTTCAGAAACCGTTTTGGACGCATCCAATGGAACTCGTAGGTGACATGGGTCATATAGAATCTCGTTTCGATCCTATTGGAGATAGTGTTAATTTCAGTGCATTATAGGTGCACAGTTTGAGCCAAACATACCATAGGCTCAGAAATTATTTTGGATGCACTGTTTTGTAATCCTGGGTGACGAGGCTCAAATGGAAGCTCGTTTTGGTCTGTTTGGAGACAGTGTTAGTTTCAGTGCAAGATAGGTGCACAGTTTGCGCCAAATGTACCATAGGCTAAGAAATCATTTTGGACACAATGGATGGTACTCCTAGGTGACGAGACTCAAATGGAAGCTCATTTCGTTTTGTTTGGAGATAGTGGTAATCTTGATTCAAGATAGGTGCACGATTTGCGCTGGACGTACTGTAAGCTTGGAAATCATTATGGACGCATCCAATAGAACTCCTACATGACGTGGGCCATGTAGAATCTCGTTTCGGTGCATTTGGAGATAGTGTTAGTGTCAGTGGAAGATAGATCTACAGTTTGCACCAAACGTACCATAGCTTTAGAAACTGTTTTGGACGCAACCGATGGAACTCGTAGGTGACATAGGTCATATAGAATCTCGTTTCGATCCTATTGGAGATAGTGTTAATTTCGGTGCATTATAGGTGCACAGTTTGCGCCAAACATACCATAGGCTCAGAAATTATTTTGGATGCACTGTTTTGTAATCCTGGGTGACGAGGCTCAAATGGAAGCTCGTTTTGGTCTGTTTGGAGACAGTGTTAGTTTCAGTGCAAGATAGGTGCACAGTTTGCGCCAAATGTACCATAGGCTAAGAAATCATTTTGGACACAATGGATGGTACTCCTAGGTGACGAGGCTCAAATGGAAGCTCGTTTCGTTTCGTTTGGAGATAGTGGTAATCTTGATTCAAGATAGGTGCACGATTTGCGCTGGACGTACTGTAAGCTTGGAAATCATTATGGACGCATCCAATAGAACTCCTACATGACGTGGGCCATGTAGAATCTCGTTTCGGTGCATTTGGAGATAGTGTTAGTGTCAGTGGAAGATAGATCTACAGTTTGCACCAAACGTACCATAGCTTTAGAAACCGTTTTGGACGCAACCGATGGAACTCGTAGGTGACATGGGTCATATTGAATCTCGTTTCGATCCTTTTGGAGATAGTGTTAATTTCGGTGCATTATAGGTGCATAGTTTGCGCCAAACATACCATAGGCTCAGAAATCGTTTTGGACACAATGGTTGGTACTCCTAGGTGACGAGGCTCAACTGGAAGCTCGTTTCGGTTCGTTTGGAGATTGTGTTAATCTTGATTCAAGATAGGTGCATAGTTTGCGCCAAACATACCGTAAGCTTGGAAATCATTTTGAAAGCACCCAATGGAACTCCTAGGTGACGTGGGTCTTGTAGAATCTGGTTTCGGTCCATTTGGAGATAGTGTTAGTCTCGGCGCAAGATAGATCCACTGTTTGCACCAAACGTACCATAGCCCCATAAATTATTTTGGACACACCCAATGGAACTCCTAGGTGACGTGGATCATGTGGAATCTTGTTTCGGTCCTTTTGGAGATAGTGTTTGTTTCGATGCATGATAGTTGCACGGTTTGTGTCAAACGTACCATAGGATCAGAAACTGTTTTGGATGCACTAGATGGTACTCCTGGGTGATGAGACTCAAATGAAAGCTCGTTTCGGTCTGTTTGGAGATAGTGTTAGTTTTAGTGCAAGTGCATGGTTTGCGCCAAACGTACCATTGGCTCATAAATCATTTTGGACACACCTGATGATACTCCTAGGTGACAAGGCTCAAATGGAAGCTCGTTCCGATTTGTTTGGAGATAGTGCTAATCTAGATTAAAGATAGCTTGCAAATCGTTTTGGACGCACCCGATGAACTCCTTGGTGACGTGGATCATGTAGAATCTCGTTTCGATCTATTTGGAGATCATGTTAGCCTTGGTGCAAGATAGATCCACAGTTTGCACAAAACATACCATAGCCCTATAAATCATTTTGGACACACCTAGTGGAACTCCTAGGTGACCTGGGTCATGTAGAATCTCCTTTCTATCCTTTTGGAGATAGTGTTAGTCTTGGTGTATGATAGGTGCACGGTTTGCGCCAAACATACCATAGGCTCAGAAAATTGTTTTTGGATGCACCGGATGGTACTCCTGGGTGACAAAGCTCAAATGGAAGCTCGTTTTGGTCTGTTTGGAGACAGTGTCAGTTTCAGTGCAAGATAGGTGCACAGTTTGCGCCAAACATACCATTGGCTCAGAAATTGTTTTGGACACACTGGATGATACTCCAAGGTGACGAGGCTCAAATGGAAGCTCATTTCGGTTCATTTGGAGATACTGGTAATTTTGATTCAAGATAGGTGCATGGTTTGCGCCAAACGTACCGTAAGCTCGGAAATCATTTTGGACGCATCCGATGGAACTTCTATGTGACATGGGTCATGTAGAATCTAGTTTCAGTGCATATGGAGATAGTGTTAGTCTCGGTGTAAGATAGATCCACAGTTTGCACCAAACGTACCATAGCCCCATAAATCATTTTGGACGCACCCGATGAACTCCTAGGTGACGTGGGTCATGTAGAATCTCGTTTCGGTCCCTTTGGAGATAGTGTTAGTTTCGATGCACGATAGGTGCACGATTTGTGCCGAACGTACCATAGGATCAGAAATTGTTTTAGAAGCACCGGATGGTACTCCTAGGTGACAAGACTCAAATGAAACCTCATTTCGGTTCATTTGGAGATAGTGTTTTGGTCTATTCAAATGTACCGCAACCTCAGAAACCATTTTGTACGCACTGGATGGTACTCCTAGTTGACGAGGCTCAACTAGATGCTCGTTTCAGTCTGTTTGGAGATAGTGCTAATCTTGATTTAAGATAGGTGCACAGTTTGCGCCGAACGTACCGTAAGCTCAGAAATCATTTTGGACGCATCCGATGGAACTTCTATGTGACCTGGGTCATGTAGAATCTAGTTTTGGTGCATATGGAGATAGTGTTAGTCTCGGTGTAAGATAGATCCATAGTTTGCACCAAACGTACCATAGCCCCATAGATCATTTTGGACGCACCCAATAGAACTCCTAGGTAACGTGGGTCATGTAGAATCTCGTTTCGGTCCTTTTGGAGATAGTGTTAGTTTCGATGCACGATAGGTGCACGATTTGTTCCGAACGTACCATAGGATCAGAAATTGTTTTAGAAGCACCGGATGGTACTCCTGGGTGACAAGACTCAAATGAAAGCTCGTTTCGGTCCGTTTGGAGACAGTGTTAGTTATAGTGCAAGATAAGTGCACGGTTTGCGCCAAACGTACCATAGGCTCATAAATCATTTTGGACACACCAGATGATACTCCTAGGTGACAAGGCTCAAATGTTCTGGTTTGTTAGGTGATAGTGCTAATCTAGATTCAAGATAGGTGCACGGTTTGCGCCGAATATATCGTAAGCTCGGAAATCATTTTGGACGCACCCGATGAACTCCTTGCTGACGTGGATCATGTAGAATCTCGTTTCGGTCCATTTGGAGATAGTTTTGGTCTCGGTGCAAGATAGATCCATAGTTTGCACCAAACTACCATAGCCCCATAGATCAATTTCAATGCACCCGATGCAACTCCAAGGTGAAGTGGGCTCAAATCAAAGCTTGTTTTGGTTCATTTGGATATAGTGCTAACCTTGATTTAATATAGGTGCATGGTTTACGCCAAACATACCATAAGCTTGGAAATTATTTTGGACGCACCTGATGGAACTCCAAGGTGACGTGGGTCATGTAGTATCTTGTTTCGGTTCGTTTGGAGTAGTGTTAGTATCGGTGCAAGATAGATCCACACTTTGCACCAAATGTACCATAGCCCCATAGATCAATTTGGATGCACCCGATGCAACTCCAAGGTGAAGTGGGCTCAAATCAATGCTTGTTTTGGTTTGTTTGGATATAGTGCTAAGCTTGATTTAATATAGGTGCACGGTTTGCGCCGAACATACCGTAAGCTTGGAAATTATTTTGGACGCACCCGATGGAACTCCAAGGTGACGTGGGTCATGTAGAACCTCGTTTCGGTTCGTTTGGAGATAGTGTTAGTATTAGTGCAAGATAGATCCACAGTTTGCATCAAACGTAACATAGCTTTAGAAATAGTTTTGGACGCACCTGATGGAACTCCTAGGTGATGTGGGTCATGTAGAATCTCATTTTGATCCTTTTAGAGATGGTGTTAGTTTCAATGCATGATAGTTGCACAATTTCGCCAAACGTACCATAGCCTCAGAAATCGTTTTGGACACACCGGATGGTACTCCTAGGTGACGAGGCTCAAATGTAAGCTCATTTCGGTTCGTTTGGAGATTGTGCTAATCTTGATTCAAGATAGGTGCACGGTTTGTGCCGAACATACCGTAAGCTCGGAAATAATTTTGGACGCACCCGATGGAACTCCTAGGTGACGTAGGCCATGTAGAATCTCGTTTCGGTCCTTTTAGAGATAGTGTTAGTTTCGTTGCATGATAGGTGCATGGTTTGCGCGAAACCTACCATACGCTCAAAAATTGTTTCGGATGCACCGGATGGTACTCCTAGGTGATGAGGCTCAAATGGAATCTCGTTTCGGTCCGTTTGGAGACAATGTTAGTCTCAGTGCAAGATAGGTGCATGGTTTACGCCAAATGTACCGCAGCCTCAGAAATCATTTTTTACGCACTGGATGGTACTCCTGGTTGACGAGGCTCAAATGGATGCTCGTTTCGGTCTGTTTGGAGATAGTGCTAATCTTGATTTAATATAGGTGCACGGTTTGCGCCGAACGTACCGTAAGCTCGGAAATTATTTTGGACGCCCTCGATGGAACTCCAAGGTGATGTGGGTCATGTAGAATCTCGTTTCAATTCATTTGGTGATAGTGTTAGTATCGGTGCAAGATAGGTCCACAGTTTGCACCAAACGTACCAAAGCTTCTGAAACCATTTTGGATGCACCTTATGGAACTCCTAGGTGATGTGGGTCATGTAGAATCTCGTTTCAATCCCTTTTGAGATAGTATTCATTTCAGTGCATGATACTTGCACAATTTGCGCCAAACGTACCATAGGCTTAGAAATCACTTTGGACACACTGGTTGGTCCTCCCAGGTGATGAGGCTCAACTGGAGGCTTGTTTCAGTTCGTTTGGAGATTGTGCTAATCTTGATTCAAGATAGATGCACGGTTTGTGCCGAACGTACTATAAGCTCGGAAATCATTTTGGACGCACCTGATGCCTCCTAGGAGACGTAGGTCATGTAGAATCTCGTTTCGGTCTATTTGGAGATAGTGTTGGTTCCATCAGGTCCGTCCAAATTGATTTCCGAGCTTACGGTACGTTCAGCGCAAATTGTGCACCTATCTTGAATCAAGATTTGCACAATCTCCATACGAACCGAAATGAGATTCCATTCGAGCCTCGTCACCTATGAGTATCATCCGGTATGTCCGAAACGATTTCTGAGCCGATGGTACGTTTGGTGCAAATTGTGCAACTATCATGCACCGAAACTAACACTATCACCAAAAGGATCGAAACGAGATTCTACATGACCCACGTCACCTAGGAGTTCCATCGGGTCCGTCCAAATTGATTTCCGAGCTTACGGTACGTTCGGCGCAAACCATGCACCTATCTTGAATCAAAATTAGCGCTATCTCCAAATGAACCGAAACGAGCTTCCATTTGAGCCTCGTCACCTAGCAGTATCATCTGGTGTGTCCAAAATAATTTCTGAGCCTATGATACGTTTGGCCTAAACTGTGCACCTATCTTACACTGAAACTAACACTGTCTCCAAATGGACCGAAAACGAGCTTCTATTTGAGCCTCTTCACCTAGGGGTACCATCCAGTGCATCAAAAATAATTTCTGAGCCTGTGGTATGTTTCGCGCAAATTGTGCAACTATCATGCACCGAAACTAACACTATCTCCAAAAGGATCGAAACGAGATTCTACATGACCCACGTCACCTAGGAGTTCCATCGGGTGCGTCCAAAACAGTTTTCTAAAGCTATGGTACATTTGGTGCAAACTGTGGATCTATCTTGCACCGATACTAACACTATCTCCAAACAGACCGAAACGAGATTCTACATGACCCACCTCACCTTGGAGTTCCATCGGGTGCGTCCAAAATAATTTTCGAGCTTACGGTACGTTCGGTGCAAACCGTGCACCTATCTTAAATCAAGATTAGCACTATCTCCAAACGAACCAAAACGAGCTTCCATTTGAGCCCCGTCACCTAGGAGTTCCATCGGGTGCGTCTAAAACAATTTTCTAAAGCTATGGTACATTTGGTGCAAACTGTGGATCTATCTTGCACCGATACTAACACCATCTCCAAACGGACCGAAACGAGATTCTACATGACCCACCTCATCTTGGAGTTCCATCGGGTGCGTCCAAAATAATTTCTGAGCTTACGGTACGTTCGGTGCAAACCGTGCACCTATCTTAAATCAAGATTAGCACTATCTCCAAACAAAGCGAAATGAGCTTCCATTTGAGCCTCGTCACCTAGGAGTATCATCCGGTATGTCCAAAATGATTTCTGAGCCTATGGTTCGTTTGGGGCAAATTGTGCAACTATCATGCACCAAAACTAACACTATCACCAAAAGGATCGAAACGAGGTTCTACATGACCCATGTCACCTAGGAGTTCCATCGGGTGTGTCCAAAATTATTTCCGAGCTTACGGTATGTTCGGCGCAAAACGTGCACCTATCTTGAATAAAGAATAGCACAATCTCCAAACGAACCAAAATGAGCTTCCATTTGAGCCTCGTCACCTAGGAGTACCATCCGGTGTGTCCAAAATGATTTCTGAGACTATGGTACACTTGGCACAAATTGTGCAACTATCATGCACCGAAACTAACACTATCACCAAAAGGATCGAAACGAGATTCTACATGACCCACGTCAGCTAGATGTTCCATCCGGTGCATCCAAAATAGTTTTCTGAAGCTATGGTACATTTGGTGGAAACTATGGATCTATCTTGCAGTGATACTAACACTATCTCCAAACGGACCGAAACGAGATTCTACATGACCCACCTCACCTTGGAGTTCCATCAGGTATGTCCAAAATAATTTCTGAGCTTACGGTATGTTCGGTGCAAACCGTGCACCTATCTTAAATCAAGATTAGCACTATCTCCAAACGAAGCGAAATGAGCTTCCATTTGAGCCTCGTCACCTAGGAGTATCATCCGGTATGTCCAAAATGATTTCTGAGCCGACGGTAGGTTTGGCGCAAATTGTGCAACTATCATGCACCGAAACTAACACTATCACCAAAAGGATCGAAATGAGATTCTACATGACCCACGTCACCTAGGAGTTCCATCGGGTCCGTCCAAAATTATTTCCGAGCTTACGGTACGTTCGGCGCAAACCGTGCACCTATCTTGAATGAAGATTAGTGCTATCTCCAAATGAACCGAAACGAGCTTCCATTTGAGCCTCGTCACCTAGGAGTATCATCTAGTGTGTCCAAAATGATTTCTGAGCCTATGATAAGTTTGGCCTAAACTGTGCACCTATCTTACACTGAAACTAACAGTGTCTCCAAATGGACCGAAACAAGCTTCTATTTGAGCCTGGTCACCCAGGGATACCATCCAGTGCATCCAAAATAATTTCTGAGCCTATGGTATGTTTGGCGCAAACCGTGCACCTATGATGCACCAAAACGAACCCTATCTCCAAAAGGATCTAAACAAGATTCTACATGACCCACGTCACCTAGGAGTTCCATCAGGTGTGTCCAAAACGATTTCTGAGGCTATGGTACGTTTGGTGCAAACTGTGGATCTGTCTTGTACTGATATCAACACTATCTCCAAATGGACCGAAACGAGATTCTACATGACCCACGTCACCTAGGAGTTCCATCGGGTGCGTCCAAAATGATTTCTGAGCCTATGCTACGTTTGGTTCAAACTGTGGATCTATCTTGCACCGAGACTAACACTATCTCCAAATGGACCGAAACAAGATTCTACATGACCCATGTCACCTAGGACTTCCATCGGGTGAGTCAAAATTGATTTCCAAGCTTACTGTACGTTCGGTGCAAACCGTGCACCTATCCTAAATCAAGATTAGCACTATCTCCAAACGAAGCAAAATGAGCTTCCATTTGAGCCTCGTCACCTAGGAGTATCATCCGGTATGTCCAAAATGATTTCTGAGCCGATGGTAGGTTTGGCACTAATTGTGCAACTATCATGCACCGAAACTAACACTATCACCAAAAGGATTGAAACGAGATTCTACATGACCCATGTCACCTAGGAGTTCCATCGGGTCCGTCCAAAATTATTTCCGAGCTTACGGTACATTCGGCGCAAACCGTGCACCTATCTCGAATCAAGATTAGTGCTATCTCCAAATGAACCGAAACGAGCTTCCATTTGAGCCTCGTCACCTAGGAGTATCATCTAGTGTGTCAAAAATGATTTCTGAGCCAATGATAAGTTTGGCCTAAACTGTGCACCTATCTTACACTGAAACTAACAGTGTCTCCAAATGGACCGAAACGAGCTTCGATTTGAGCCTCGTCACCCAGGAGTACCATCCAGTGCATCTAAAATAATTTCTGAGCCTATGGTATGTTTGGCGCAAACCGTGCACCAATGATGCATCAAAACGAACCCTATCTCCAAAAGGATCTAAACGAGATTCTACAAGACCCATGTCACCTAGGAGTTCCATCGGTTGTGTCCAAAACAGTTTCTGACGCTATGGTAAGTTTGGTGAAAACTTTGGATCTATCTTGCATCGATACTAACACTATTTTCAAACGGACCGAAACAAGATTCTACATGACCCACGTAACCTAGGAGTTCCATTGGGTGCATCCAAAATTATTTCCGAGCTTACGGTACATTCGGTGAAAACCGTGCACCTATCTTGAATCAAGATTAGCACTATCTCTAAACGAACCGAAATGAACTTCAATTTGAGCCTCGTCACCCAGGACTATCATCCGGTGTGTCCAAAATGATTTCTGAGCCTATTGTATGTTTCGCGCAAATTGTGCACCTACCATGCACCAAAACTAACACTATCTCCAAAAGGATCGAAACAAGATTCTACATGATAGACGTCACCTGGGAGTTCCATCGAGTGCGTCCAAAATGATTTTCTGAGGCTATGGTATTTGTGGTTCAAACTGTGGATCTATCTTGCACCGAGACTAACACTATCTCCAAATGGACCGAAACTAGATTCTACATGACCCACGTCACCTAGGAGTTCCATCGGGTGCGTCCAAAATGATTTTCGAGCTTACAGTACGTTCGGCGCAAAACGTGCATCTATCTTGAATCAAGATTAGCACAATCTCCAAACAAACTGAAACAAGCTTCCATTTGAGCCTGGTCACCTAGGAGTACCATCTAGTGTGTCCAAAATGATTTCTGAGCCTATGGTAAGTTTCGCGTAAATTGTGCAACTATCTTGCACTGAAACTAACACTATCTCCAAAAGGATAAAACTAGATTCTACATGACCCACGTCACCTAGGAGTTCCATCAGGTGTGTCCAAAACGATTTCTGAGGCTATGGTACGTTTGGTGCAAACTATGGATCTATCTTGTACCGATATCAACACTATCTCCAAACGGACCGAAGCGAGATTCTACATGACCCACGTCACCTAGGAGTTCCATCAGGTGCGTCCAAAATGATTTCTGAGCCTATGCTACGTTTGGTTCAAACTATGGATCTATCTTGCACCGAGACTAACACTATCTCCAAATGGACCAAAACAAGATTCTACATGACCCACGTCACCTAGGACTTCCATCGGGTGCGTCGAAATTGATTTCCGAGCTTACGGTACGTTCGGTGCAAACCGTGCACCTATCTTAAATCAAGATTAGCACTATCTCCAAATGAAGCGAAATGAGCTTCCATTTGAGCCTCGTCACCTAGGAGTATCATCCGGTATGTCCAAAATGATTTCTGAGCCGATGGTAGGTTTGGCACTAATTATGCAACTATCATGCACCGAAACTAACACTATCAACAAAAGGATTGAAACGAGATTCTACATGACCCATGTCACCTAGGAGTTCCATCGGGTCCGTCCAAAATTATTTCCGAGCTTACGGTACATTCGGCGCAAACCATGCACCAATCTCGAATTAAGATTAGTGCTATCTCCAAATGAACTGAAACGAGCTTCCATTTGAGCCTCGTCGCCTAGGAGTATCATCTAGTGTGTCAAAAATGATTTCTGAGCCTATGATAAGTTTGGCCTAAACTGTGCACCTATCTTACACTGAAACTAACAGTGTCTCCAAATGGACCGAAACGAGCTTCGATTTGAGCCTCGTCACCCAGGAGTACCATCCAGTGCATCTAAAATAATTTCTGAGCCTATGGTATGTTTGGCGCAAACCGTGCACCAATGATGCATCAAAACGAACCCTATCTCCAAAAGGATCTAAACGAGATTCTACAAGACCCATGTCACCTAGGAGTTCCATCGGTTGTGTCCAAAACAGTTTCTGACGCTATGGTAAGTTTGGTGAAAACTTTGGATCTATCTTGCATCGATACTAACACTATTTTCAAACGGACCGAAACAAGATTCTACATGACCCACGTAACCTAGGAGTTCCATTGGGTGCATCCAAAATTATTTCCGAGCTTACGGTACATTCGGTGAAAACCGTGCACCTATCTTGAATCAAGATTAGCACTATCTCTAAACGAACCGAAATGAACTTCAATTTGAGCCTCGTCACCCAGGACTATCATCCGGTGTGTCCAAAATGATTTCTGAGCCTATTGTATGTTTCGCGCAAATTGTGCACCTACCATGCACCAAAACTAACACTATCTCCAAAAGGATCGAAACAAGATTCTACATGATAGACGTCACCTGGGAGGTCCATCGAGTGCGTCCAAAATGATTTTCTGAGGCTATGGTATTTGTGGTTCAAACTGTGGATCTATCTTGCACCGAGACTAACACTATCTCCAAATGGACCGAAACTAGATTCTACATGACCCACGTCACCTAGGAGTTCCATCGGGTGCATCCAAAATGATTTTCGAGCTTACAGTACGTTCGGCGCAAAACGTGCATCTATCTTGAATCAAGATTAGCACAATCTCCAAACAAACTGAAACAAGCTTCCATTTGAGCCTGGTCACCTAGGAGTACCATCTAGTGTGTCCAAAATGATTTCTGAGCCTATGGTAAGTTTCGCGTAAATTGTGCAACTATCTTGCACTGAAACTAACACTATCTCCAAAAGGATAAAACTAGATTCTACATGACCCACGTCACCTAGGAGTTCCATCAGGTGTGTCCAAAACGATTTCTGAGGCTATGGTACGTTTGGTGCAAACTATGGATCTATCTTGTACCGATATCAACACTATCTCCAAACGGACCGAAGCGAGATTCTACATGACCCACGTCACCTAGGAGTTCCATCAGGTGCGTCCAAAATGATTTCTGAGCCTATGCTACGTTTGGTTCAAACTGTGGATCTATCTTGCACCGAGACTAACACTATCTCCAAATGGACCAAAACAAGATTCTACATGACCCACGTCACCTAGGACTTCCATCGGGTGCGTCGAAATTGATTTCCGAGCTTACGGTACGTTCGGTGCAAACCGTGCACCTATCTTAAATCAAGATTAGCACTATCTCCAAATGAAGCGAAATGAGCTTCCATTTGAGCCTCGTCACCTAGGAGTATCATCCGGTATGTCCAAAATGATTTCTGAGCCGATGGTAGGTTTGGCACTAATTATGCAACTATCATGCACCGAAACTAACACTATCAACAAAAGGATTGAAACGAGATTCTACATGACCCATGTCACCTAGGAGTTCCATCGGGTCCGTCCAAAATTATTTCCGAGCTTACGGTACATTCGGCGCAAACCATGCACCAATCTCGAATTAAGATTAGTGCTATCTCCAAATGAACTGAAACGAGCTTCCATTTGAGCCTCGTCGCCTAGGAGTATCATCTAGTGTGTCAAAAATGATTTCTGAGCCTATGATAAGTTTGGCCTAAACTGTGCACCTATCTTACACTGAAACTAACAGTGTCTCCAAATGGACCGAAACGAGCTTCGATTTGAGCCTCGTCACCCAGGAGTACCATCCAGTGCATCTAAAATAATTTCTGAGCCTATGGTATGTTTGGCGCAAACCGTGCACCAATGATGCATCAAAACGAACCCTATCTCCAAAAGGATCTAAACGAGATTCTACAAGACCCATGTCACCTAGGAGTTCCATCGGTTGTGTCCAAAACAGTTTCTGACGCTATGGTAAATTTGGTGAAAACTTTGGATCTATCTTGCATCGATACTAACACTAATTTCAAACGGACCGAAACAAGATTCTACATGACCCACGTAACCTTGGAGTTCCATTGGGTGCATCCAAAATTATTTCCGAGCTTACGGTACATTCGGTGAAAACCGTGCACCTATCTTGAATCAAGATTAGCACTATCTCTAAACGAACCGAAATGAACTTCAATTTGAGCCTTGTCACCCAGGACTATCATCCGGTGTGTCCAAAATGATTTCTGAGCCTATTGTATGTTTCGCGCAAATTGTGCACCTACCATGCACCAAAACTAACACTATCTCCAAAAGGATCGAAACAAGATTCTACATGATAGATGTCACCTGGGAGTTCCATCGAGTGCGTCCAAAATGATTTTCTAAGGCTATGGTATTTGTGGTTCAAACTGTGGATCTATCTTGCACCGAGACTAACACTATCTCCAAATGGACCGAAACTAGATTCTACATGACCCACGTCACCGAGGAGTTCCATCGGGTGCGTCCAAAATGATTTTCGAGCTTACAGTACGTTCGGCGCAAAACGTGCATCTATCTTGAATCAAGATTAGCACAATCTCCAAACAAACCGAAACAAGCTTCCATTTGAGCCTGGTCATCTAGGAGTACCATCTAGTGTGTCCAAAATGATTTCTGAGCCTATGGTAAGTTTCGCGTAAATTGTGCAACTATCTTGCACTGAAACTAACACTATCTCCAAAAGGATAAAACTAGATTCTACATGACCCACGTCACCTAGGAGTTCCATCAGGTGTGTCCAAAACGATTTCTGAGGCTATGGTACGTTTGGTGCAAACTATGGATCTATCTTGTACCGATATCAACACTATCTCCAAACGGACCGAAGCGAGATTCTACATGACCCACGTCACCTAGGAGTTCCATCAGGTGCGTCCAAAATGATTTCTGAGCCTATGCTACATTTGGTTCAAACTGTGGATCTATCTTGCACCGAGACTAACACTATCTCCAAATGGACCAAAACAAGATTCTACATGACCCACGTCACCTAGGACTTCCATCGGGTGCGTCAAAATTGATTTCCGAGCTTACGGTACGTTCGGTGCAAACCGTGCACCTATCTTAAATCAAGATTAGCACTATCTCCAAACGAAGCGAAATGAGCTTCCATTTGAGCCTCGTCACCTAGGAGTATCATCCGGTATGTCCAAAATGATTTCTGAGCCGATGGTAGGTTTGGCACTAATTGTGCAACTATCATGCACCGAAACTAACACTATCACCAAAAGGATTGAAAGAAGATTCTACATGACCCATGTCACCTAGGAGTTCCATCAGGTCCGTCCAAAATTATTTCGAGCTTATGGTACGTTCGGCGCAAACCGTGCACCAATCTCGAATCAAGATTAGTGCAATCTCCAAATGAACCGAAACGAGCTTCCATTTGAGCCTCGTCACCTAGGAGTATCATCTAGTGTGTCGAAAATGATTTCTGAGCTATGATAAGTTTGGCCTAAACTGTGCACCTATCTTACACTGAAACTAACAGTGTCTCCATATGGACCGAAACGAGCTTCGATTTGAGCCTCGTCACCCAGGGGTACATCCAGTGCATCTAAA